>OX155909.1:8800397-8903216 GCA_944588485.1 Phosphuga atrata
CTACAAGTATTGAAAAGACTTCTTTCGTCTATCTAGACTCACTTATTAGTTACAGACTGTCCAACTTAAGATAAGGTTTGTCCATCCGAAATGCATTTACAAGTCGAACTTGAGAAATGAAAGTAGTCGGATTTAACGTCGAGTATTACAGTAAATAGATTAAATTAGACGACGAAGTTAACATGAGTAAATACTTAAAATATTGTCTTAACATTTCTACTAGACTTATCTTGTTTATCTAGATCCACTTATTAGTTATAGACAGTCAAACTCAGATAAACTTTGCCCATCACAAACTGAACTTGAAAGTGGATCAGTCTTTTAGTCTAATACTCGAGGTTAAATTCGACTACTCCAAAGTCGGATTTAACCTCGAGTATTAGACCAAACAGATTAGATTTGACGACGAAGTTAACATAAGTAGATAGATACTTAAAACATTGTCTGAACATTTCAACTAAACTTATGTTGTCTATTGGGGTACCGCGAACGGATGCGTGGGGTGCCCCAGCAATAATCAAGAAATGTAAAAATATATATATATATATATATATATATATGTATATATATATGTATATATATATGTATATATATATGTATATATATATATATATATATATATATATATATATATGTATATATATATATATATATATATATATATATATATATATATGTATATATATATATGTATATATATATATATATATATATATATATATGTATATATATATATATCTATATATAAAGATATAATATATATTTATATCTTTATATATAGATATATATATATATACATATATATATGTATATATATATATATATATATATACATATATATATACATATGTTGTATTGTTTTCTCGGGAATTCCGCGTTGATGCTGAGGGTTGGCTCTGAAAAGAACCGGATTCTCTCTTTTCAGAGCCAACCCTCAGCATCAACGCGGAATCCCCGAGAAAACAATACAACACAGGTATCTATCCGCGAAAACCTCAAATACAACATATATATATATATTCTTTCAACATTTTTTTACATTTCTTGATTATTGCTTTTATTATTATTATTATTCTTTGATATTGTTATATTTGAGGTTTTCGCGGATAGATACCTGTGTTGTATTGTTTTCTCGGGGATTCCGCGTTGATGTTGAGGGTTGGTTCTGAAAAGAACCGGATTCTCGACGTTTCGGCGAACTAACATTCGCCATTCTCAAGAGATATATGCGTCCGTGCGGGTCAACGGTTAGACGCATACTGAGAGCTAGTTCGTGCGGTGCGACTACTTATAGCTGTCTGGCTTCGGGTCATGCGCGTTGTGTGCGGTGCTTCGGTTCGGTTGTTTGTTTGTCTTGTTGGTCGTACATGAGTCTGGGGTGTCTGGGGTTGCATTTTGAGGGTGGATATGATCGGTCGCCATGCTGGGGGCAGTCTCAAGGAATCGTCTCTCGTGTTCATGCAGTAGTCTCGTTTTTCTATCTCTATGGCTTCTCTGTATACTCGTGACATTTCGTGGCGAATCTGTGCAAGAGTCCTCGAATTTCTAAAGTCCATCCAGTGACCGGTGTTTGTGTGTTGGACAAGTGCCGATGAAACTTTGTCTCTGTGTCTGACTGAAACTACATGTTCTTGAATCCTAGCAGATATTTTTCTATTGGTACGTCCAATGTAGGTTCGTTCACATGTTCCGCAAGGTATTTCGTAAATTCCATGGGATTCTAACGGGATGGTGTCTTTAACGCTGCGTAGCATGGAAGATATTTTCTGGTTAGGTTTGAAAATGGTGTCGATGTTGTGTCTTTTAAGAATTCTGGAGATTTTGTCAGTTGATCCATGAACATATGGTAGGTATGCTGTGCTAACGGGTTTCTGGCGTTCTTCAGTTCTCTGGCTACTGCTCTCTGTACGACGAAAAGCTCTGGATATTAAGCTGTTTGGATATCCATTTGAAGAAAGAGCTTCTCGTAAGTTCCTCAATTCTTTCGGTAAGTTCAGCTGGTCGGCTAGTCTTTTTGATCGGGTGGTAAGAGTGTTTACTACAGATGCTAGTTGTTTGGGATGATGGTGCGAAGAAGCGTTCAGATATCTGTCTGTATGGTTTGGTTTCCGGTACACAGTGTGACTCAAGGTGCCGTCAGGTCTCTTCTGTACCAAAACATCCAAGAAAGGAAGTCGTTGATGCTTTTCTATCTCCATTGTGAATTTAATTTGGTCGTGTTGGGAGTTAAGATGGGTAAGGAATTTGTCCAGCTCTGGTCTGCCGTGGGGCCAGATTACAAATGTGTCGTCAACATATCTTAACCAGAGTGTAGGTTTAAGTGTGGCTGATGAGATTGCCTTTTCCTCAAAATCTGTAAGAAATATGTTGGCTATTACTGGGGATAGAGGTGAACCCATTGGTGCTCCTAGGACTTGTTTGTATATTTGACCACCGTACCTAAAGTATGTATTCTTTAAACAATGTTCTGCCAGATCTGATACGTACTTTTAAGGTTTTAATTTTGATCTTATGATGTTTAAGGCCTCAGGCCTTTTGTGAATAAAGATACAATGTCAAAGCTCACAAGGAGGTGGCCGGGCTGGAGTTGGTGATTTTTCAGTATGTCTTTTGAGGTTTTCGCGGATAGATACCTGTGTTGTATTGTTTTCTCGGGGATTCCGCGTTGATGTTGAGGGTTGGTTCTGAAAAGAACCGGATTCTCGACGTTTCGGCGAACTAACATTCGCCATTCTCAAGAGATATATGCGTCCGTGCGGGTCAACGGTTAGACGCATACTGAGAGCTCGTTCGTGCGGTGCGACTACTTATAGCTGTCTGGCTTCGGGTCATGCGCGTTGTGTGCGGTGCTTCGGTTCGGTGCGGTGTTTCGGTTCGGTGCGGTGTTTCGCTTCGGATATATATACATACATATATATATATATATATATATATATATATATATATATATACATATTTATATATATATATACATACATATACATATATATATATATATATAAAAACAACTTAATATAATCTATTACTAAACTGCGGGGTTATTTGCAGGTGGTCAGATAACAAGGTGCTGAAAGAAATCAATAAATATTTATTTCGATAAAAAAAATCGAATTAAAATTAAAGAGGATAGATTTTTTATTTAATTAAGCGGTAACTTTAAATTGATAATCCCATATTATGAGTAGCCACTCGACTCTTGCTTCACATGAAATATTTTTGATTTATGAAGATATACGTTAGGGATAATATTGATTTCATATTTTTTATGTTGAGACAATTTTTCAACTGTGTAAATTATATATTTTTTGCTTATTGAAAATCTATATCAGTGGTGCGCAAACTATTTTTTTTTCGAACCAACATTTTCTGTAAAATTTTATCGCGACCCCTGGATAGAAGTAACGTGAACATTGTAATTCTCAAACAGTTCTGAAAACATCTTCTCTAAAGTTGAAACAAATCCCCAAATTAGCATATATACAGGGAGCGTTCCACTTGGCGCCCACACGTTGTGGTCGCGGCGAATACGTCACTAATTATTATTTTCGCCCACAACGAAAAGCTGAGTCGAAGTTGTCGTTCTGCAGAAATTCGGCGCGTTTTTTTAAATTCAAATATGGAGATGCAGAAAATTTATTTGCATGATGCAAATAGTAATATTTTAGTGGAAGCTTATTTCTGCTACGGAATATAAATCTGCTACGGAAATTCTATAGTTAACCTGCTTATTATTTTTATTATGCGAAGGTGTCAGTTACATATGTGCATATTTTAGCTTCTTTATACAGATGGACTCAGCCTTCAGTGTTACTATTACTGGAAACGTACAAATCTATGGAGAATACCCTCCATAGTGAGAAATTATCCCAAAAAAAGTTTGGGAGAAAATTGCAATAGAAAATAGAAGTTTCGAAGAAAGAATATTTTGTGACAGGACTGCGCATTTTGTGGCAATGCTCTTCCAAGCTTCGGAGTTAAACATTTAAAAATTAAACATTTTCCAAGCTTTGGAAAAAACATTTTATAAAAGTCATAAATGGTATAATTACTTACATATAACAGAGTAAGGGTTTAGAGTATAATCTAGATATCAAATTGTATGTCAAATTTTTAAAATGTGAAGTGTAATTAATATACCTAAAAAAATTATTTAACTGAAGTGGCTTTTGAATTCTTCATCTGAATAACGATTAATTACATTCTCATGATCAATAATACGTGGCCTGAGCTTTCGCTTTTCACAATAGCAACTTTGTAAAATTTCATACCACTCATCTGAATAACACTCATACCACTCATCTGAACTAGATGAAGTAGTATCGGAGACGTTATTGCGATTACCCAACCAATATTCAACTGCCGCAATCAAGGACATTTTGATTATATCCTTTACTGCAATTGATAATTGTTATATACATTATTGCAATTGAATATAAAAACTCAACTGTGTTGTTTACACTGCCATTTCTAATGTTTTCATCGCCATTTGTAATGTTGGCATTAGTGAACGCTCAAAACGATACAAAATCCATTCCACTTGCGTTTTCGATTGTGGAACGGGTGGATTCAAGTGGAACGGGATAAACCGCGGTCGTGAGCGTGAGCGTTGTGGGCGCCAAGTGAAACGCACCCACAGTCGAACTTCCGTAAGTCGAATTGCCATAGTTCATAAAAAAAATTTGAGTTATAGAAATACATAAGTATAAAATGAGTAAAATACACTAAACACAATTTATTCAAAAGAAATACATATGTACAGGGTGAGCAAAACTCGATGTCCCAGCTCTATTATAAGAAAACGAAAAACGATAGAAAAAATCTGAAAAGAGGTTCTTAAATAGGATTGACTAAGGACCATTTTAATCCAGATTTACATATTTTTCCATATTTGGAAAATGCAGTAATGACGTCATCGAATTTTGTTTTCCCAGAACCATACCTATATTTTTGCATATTTGAAAAAAGCTAATTTTTCTGAACAAATTTTGTAAAGAAAAAAATTTCCTATCTTTTCCCGTTAAAGAATTATAAGAAAATTTGTAAAAATAAATAATTATCAAAAATTTCCTCATTAACCCCCTATTATCCCTAATTCCATTAGAAATACAAAAGATCCTCTCAATTACCGGTATTCCCTAGTAAAAAAAATTAAAAACGCATTTAACCACAGATCATCAATATACGTTATATATAGTTATCTTAAGTTTTCATTTGTAAAATTAGTTATCTTCTTTAGGTGCCGTACTCTCAGAGAGCTTAGGCTACCTCCCGCGCATATAATGTGTTTTGTAATGTTAAATTAATAAATAATACTAATTAATAATTTCTAATTATTGACAGATACTACTTTGCCATTTGTTTCCAAAGGCTACTTGTTTAAATCGTGATGATTGCGACTTTGTAGTATTACTTTTTACTTCTTTAATTACTTTATACAAATATGCAAAAATATAGGTATGGTTCGGGGAAAACAAAATTTGATGACGTCTTTACTCCAGTTTCCAAATTTGAAAAAATATGTAAATTTGGCTTAAAATGGTCCTTACTCAATCCCATTTAATAACCTCTTTTCAGATTTTTTCTATCGTTTTTAGTTTTCTTATAACAGAGCCGAGACATCGAGTTTTGCTCACCCTGTACATAGGTATATATTTATAAACAAAAAAGAAATATGTATACATTATTAATATTATTTTATATAATTATAATTAATTAAAAATAATTTTAATTAATATATTATTTTTTGAAAAAGTCAGTAATTTTTAATCGTTTTCCATAATATATAGCACCTTGTGGGTGATCTTCGATTATATCGTCTCTTTTTGGATTACCGATTCTCGGGAGAATAATATCCTGTCGTAAGCTTCCTAAAGCACACCCGCTGGTAAATTCTTAGTTTTGCTTTATTCGAGTTTTTGGTGATAATAAAATATGAAAAATAAAATGTTTGGTAATCTGTCCTAGGAATACACTATCGACGATTTACGGTAGGCAATATCCGGCATCATAAATTTTGGAAAATACGCGGCGGTTACAAAATTAGTTATAGAGATTATTTTGTATGTAAAATTTTACCATTCTACTAATTTTTAATACGAGTTATGGAGTATATATATATATATATATATATATATATATATATATATATATATATATATATATATATATATATATATATGTGTTGTATTGTTTTCTCGGGGATTCCGCGTTGATGCTGAGGGTTGGCTCTGAAAAGAACCGGATTCTCGACGTTTCGGCGAACTAACATTCGCCATTCTCAAGAGATATATGCGTCCGTACGGGTCAACCGTTCGACGCATACTGAGAGCTCGTTCGTGCGGTGCGACTACTTATAGCTGTCTGGCTTCGGGTCATGTGCGTTGTGTGCGATGCTTCGGTTCGGTTATTTGTTTGTTTTGTTGGTCGTACATGAGTCTGGGGTGTCTGGGATTGCATTTTGAGGGTGGATATGATCGGTCGCCATGCTGGGGGCAGTCTCAAGGAATCGTCTCTCGTGTTCATGCAGTAGTCTCGTTTTTCTATCTCTATGGCTTATACTCGTGACATTTCGTGGCTAATCTGTGCAACAGTCCTTGAATTTCTAAAGTCCATCCAGTGACCAGTGTTTGTGTGTTGGACAAGTGCCGATGAAACTTTGTCTCTGTGTCTGATTGAAACTACATGTTCTTGAATCCTAGCAGATATTTTTCTATTGGTACGTCCAATGTAGGTCCGTTCACATGTTCCGCAAGGTATTTCGTAAATTCCATGGGATTCTAACGGGATGGTGTCTTTAACGCTGCGTAGCATGGAGGATATTTTCTGATTAGGTTTGAAAATGGTGTCGATGTTGTGTCTTAAGTATTCTGCCGATTTTGTCAGTTGATCCATGAACATATGGTAGGTATGCTGTGCTAATGGGTTTCTGGCGTTCTTCAGTTCTTTGGCTACTGTTCTCTGTACGACGGAAAGCTCTGGATATTAAGCTGTTTGGATATCCATTTGAAGAAAGAGCTTCTCGTAAGTTCCTCAATTCTTTCGGTAAGTTAAGCTGGTCGGCTAGTCTTTTGGATCGGGTGGTAAGAGTGTTGACTACAGATGCTAGTTGTTTGGGATGATGGTGCGAAGAAGCGTTCAGATATCTGTCTGTGTGTGTTGGTTTCCGGTACACAGTGTGGCTCAAAGTGCCGTCAGGTTTCTTCTGTACCAAGACATCCAAGAAAGGAAGTTGTTGATGCTTTTCTATCTCCATTGTGAATTTAATTTGGTCGTGTTGGGAGTTAAGATGGTTAAGGAATTTGTCCAGCTCTGGTCTGCCGTGGGGCCAGATTACAAATGTGTCGTCAACATATCTTAACCAGAGTGTAGGTTTAAGTGTGGCTGATGAGATTGCCTTTTCCTCAAAATCTGTAAGAAATATGTTGGCTATTACTGGGGATAGAGGTGAACCCATTGGTGCTCCTAGGACTTGTTTGTATATTTGACCATCGTACCTAAAGTATGTATTCTTTAAACAATGTTCTGCCAGATCTGATACGTACTTTTCTGGTTTTAATTTTGATCTTATGATGTTTAAGGCCTCAGGGACCGGTACTTTTGTGAATAAAGATACAATGTCAAAGCTCACAAGGAGGTGGCCGGGCTGGAGTTGGTGATTTTTCAGTATGTCTATGAAGTGTTCAGCATTGCGGACATAGGAATCACAATCTTCTGCATATGGTTGTAAACATTTTGCTAAATGTTTCGCAAGAAGTTGGACCGGTGAACCAATGGAGCTTACTATTGGTCGTAGTGGGGCTCCATCTTTGTGGATCTTTGGTAAACCATATATCTTGGGACACCGTGAAGATTTCTCCCTTGGTATAAGATAATTCATTGATTCCTTGTCAATGCTAGAGCTTAGGATCTTTTGTCTGGTAGTTTTCTCAAGATAGGTTGTGGGGTCCGTTGTACTGGGTAGATAAGCTGGATCATCTAAGATTGTGGTCATTTTTTGTTTATAGTCAGCACTGTTCATGACTACAGAGCAATTTCCCTTGTCAGCTGGTAGGACCACAATGCTGTTGTTTTCTCTTAGTGCCTTGAGGGCTTTGAATTCCTCGTATGAGATGTTTCTTGTCGGTGGTTTGGCAGATCTTAAAATGTGGCATGTTTCCTGTCTTATTGTCTCGGCTAATGTGGCAGGGAGTTGTGAAAAAATAGTAGTCTCCACACCGGCGATTATGTCTTCTTTGGGAAGGCGAGTTGGTGCGATTGTAAAGTTAAAAACCTTGGTCAGTACGGTTTTGGTAGGTTCGTCTAGGGGCTGGTCTGAAAGATTGTAAACAACTTTGTTGATGTTGAGTGGTTTTGGTGCAGGTTTTTGTCTCCGTCTGGGAAGGTTGTATTTTTCTTTCTGTCTATTGGTGATTAATAATCTATTCTGTTCGGCTCTGTTGTTAGATATTAAGTCTATCTGTTGCTCGAGGAGAGGGTGTAGCGTAGTGGTTAGAGCTATGTGGGTTGTCAGGATATTTTGGCTGATGCTGTCAAGTTTCTGTCGTTTGGTTTGGATTTCGTCCCGAAGCAAAGCTTGGCTTGCGTTGTGTAGTATTTTGTTTGACCTGGCTGTCGGATTTTGGTGTGACAGCCTCATACAGACGGGTGTTATGTCTGTATCTCTACAGCGACGTAAAAATGCTAAATCGCATAATAATTGAGAGCGTTTTGTCCGTAGTTTCTCGAAACTACGGGTGAGGTGGTAAATTTCCTCCCCGTGGAGGTTTATAATGTTGTATTTGAGGTTCATCTCAAATCCGACAGCCAGGTCAAACAAAATACTACACAACGCAAGCCAAGCTTTGCTTCGGGACGAAATCCAAACCAAACGACAGAAACTTGACAGCATCAGCCAAAATATCCTGACAACACACATAGCTTTAACCACTACGCTACACCCTCTCCTCTGGCAACAGATAGACTTAATATCCAACAACAGAGCCGAACAGAATAGATTATTAATTACCAATAGACAGAAAGAAAAATACAACCTTCTCAGACGGAGACAAAAACCTGCACCAAAACCACTCAACATCGACAAAGTGGTTTACAATCTTTCAGACCAGCCCCTAGACGAACCTACCAAAACAGTACTGGCCAAGGGTTTTAACTTTGCAATAGCACCAACTCGCCTTCCCAAAGAACACATAATCACTGGTGTCGAGACTGCTATCTCACAACTCCCTGCCACATTAGCCGAGACAATAAGACAGGAAACATGCCACATTTTAAGATCTGCCAAACCACCGACAAGAAACATCTCATACGAGGAATTCAAAGCCCTCAAGGCACTAAGAGAAAACAACAGCATTGTGGTCCTACCAGCTGACAAGGGAAATTGCTCTGTAGTCATGAACAGTGCTGACTATAAACAAAAAATGACCACAATCTTAGATGATCCAGCTTATCTACCCAGTACAACGGACCCCACAACCTATCTTGAGAAAACTACCAGACAAAAGATCCTAAGCTCTAGCATTGACAAGGAATCAATGAATTATCTTATACCAAGGGAGAAATCTTCACGGTGTCCCAAGATATATGGTTTACCAAAGATCCACAAAGATGGAGCCCCACTACGACCAATAGTAAGCTCCATTGGTTCACCGGTCCAACTTCTTGCGAAACATTTAGCAAAATGTTTACAACCATACGCAGAAGATTGTGATTCCTATGTCCGCAATGCTGAACACTTCATAGACATACTGAAAAATCACCAACTCCAACCCGGCCACCTCCTTGTGAGCTTTGACATTGTATCTTTATTCACAAAAGTACCGGTCCCTGAGGCCTTAAACATCATAAGATCAAAATTAAAACCAGAAAAGTACGTATCAGATCTGGCAGAACATTGTTTAAAGAATACATACTTTAGGTACGATGGTCAAATATACAAACAAGTCCTAGGAGCACCAATGGGTTCACCTCTATCCCCAGTAATAGCCAACATATTTCTTACAGATTTTGAGGAAAAGGCAATCTCATCAGCCACACTTAAACCTACACTCTGGTTAAGATATGTTGACGACACATTTGTAATCTGGCCCCACGGCAGACCAGAGCTGGACAAATTCCTTAACCATCTTAACTCCCAACACGACCAAATTAAATTCACAATGGAGATAGAAAAGCATCAACAACTTCCTTTCTTGGATGTCTTGGTACAGAAGAAACCTGACGGCACTTTGAGCCACACTGTGTACCGGAAACCAACACACACAGACAGATATCTGAACGCTTCTTCGCACCATCATCCCAAATAACTAGCATCTGTAGTCAACACTCTTACCACCCGATCCAAAAGACTAGCCGACCAGCTGAACTTACCGAAAGAATTGAGGAACTTACGAGAAGCTCTTTCTTCAAATGGATATCCAAACAGCTTAATATCCAGAGCTTTCCGTCGTACAGAGAACAGTAGCCAAAGAACTGAAGAACGCCAGAAACCCATTAGCACAGCATACCTACCATATGTTCATGGATCAACTGACAAAATCGGCAGAATACTTAAAAGACACAACATCGACACCATTTTCAAACCTAATCAGAAAATATCCTCCATGCTACGCAGCGTTAAAGACACCATCCCGTTAGAATCCCATGGAATTTACGAAATACCTTGCGGAACATGTGAACGGACCTACATTGGACGTACCAATAGAAAAATATCTGCTAGGATTCAAGAACATGTAGTTTCAATCAGACACAGAGACAAAGTTTCATCGGCACTTGTCCAACACACAAACACTGGTCACTGGATGGACTTTAGAAATTCAAGGACTGTTGCACAGATTAGCCACGAAATGTCACGAGTATACAGAGAAGCCATAGAAATAGAAAAACGAGACTACTGCATGAACACGAGAGACGATTCCTTGAGACTGCCCCCAGCATGGCGACCGATCATATCCACCCTCAAAATGCAATCCCAGACACCCCAGACTCATGTACGACCAACAAAACAAACAAATAACCGAACCGAAGCATCGCACACAACGCGCATGACCCGAAGCCAGACAGCTATAAGTAGTCGCACCGCACGAACGAGCTCTCAGTATGCGTCGAACGGTTGACCCGTACGGACGCATATATCTCTTGAGAATGGCGAATGTTAGTTCGCCGAAACGTCGAGAATCCGGTTCTTTTCAGAGCCAACCCTCAGCATCAACGCGGAATCCCCGAGAAAACAATACAACACAGGTATCTATCCGCGAAAACCTCAAATACAACATATATATATATATATATATATATATATATATATATATATATATATATATATATATATATATACCGGGTGGTACATTTAAGTGAAGACATAGAAATATCTCTAAAAATAAACATATTACAAACTAATAACCCAGATGAAAAGTTAATATTTCACAGGGGGCCATTCACTGATAATAATTTTAGACCTCCCACCGTACTCCTTCTAAGAGAGACTGGGGGTAACTTTGAAATTTTAAATGGAAACCCCATATTTTTATTGCAGATTCAGATTCTTCGACAAAAAAACATGAAAGTTTTGTTCTAAACATTTTTCTAGAATCTCTGTAGATGGCGGTGCAAATTGCTAAAATTAGTTACGTTTAGATTTTCAAAAAAACCCAGGTGTTCATCAAGGCGGCTTCTGCCACCATCTTTTTTCTTTAATTGTTGTTATAAAACCAAACCAGTGTTCGACTTAAGAGCAGAAAAATGTTTCCTGTTTCTATAGAAGAAAAAGTTGAAATGATTTACATTTATGACGAGTGTAGAAGAAATATAGACAATGCTGTTGCCTTGTATGCTGTGCGTTTTCCAAATAATGTTCGGTCGCGGTCATGTTTTTACAATGTTGTTAAAGCCTTTACTACCCATGGAAGTGTGCAATCTAAAAAAAGAACGCGTAGAAGAACTGTTAGTGGAGAAGCTAATGAGGTAGCTGTGCTAGCTGCTGTTGCCCAAAACGCCCAAGTAAGCACTCGAGATTTAGCTCGCGATTCTGGAATTCCTCGAACTAGTATTCTCAGAATACTGCATCGACATCAGTTTCATCCGTATCATATTTCACTGCACCAAGAACTTCATGGGGATGATTTTTATAATCGAGTAAGATTTTGTGAATGGGCAAGTGAGCAGATACGAAGGTACCAATTTTTTTTCCGTGAAGTACTATTTTCCGATGAGGCTAACTTCACAAACCATGGTAAAATTAATCGACACAATATGCATTACTGGAGTGTAGAAAACCCGCACTGGTTGCGACAAGTTGAGCATCAACGTCCTTGGTCGGTTAACGTTTGGTGTGGAATCATAGGCGATAAGCTCATTGATCCCTATTTTGTTGAAGGCACTTTAAATGGACAAAAATATACCAACATTATTTGAGGACATTAGTTTAAACAATCGGTTAACCATGTGGTATCAGCATGACGGTTGTCCAGCTCACTACTCACGACTAGCACGAAAGATATTAGACCGCAATTTCAATGGTCGTTGGATCGGGAGAGGTGGCCCGGTAAATTGGCCTGCCAGGTCGCCCGATTTGACATCACCAGATTTTTTCTTGTGGGGATTTCTAAAAAACAAGGTTTATCAAAGAGTGCCAACAACTCGTGAAGAAATGATAGAGCGAATCAAGAATGCTTGGGCTCAAATTCCAGCAGAGACACTTTTAAGCTGTACACAAGCATTTGAAGAGCGAATCAATAAATGCATCGAAGTTGAAGGTCAAATTTTTGAACATTTACTTTAATTGAAAAGCAGGAGGTAAGGCGAATCGCCAATGAGCAAGCACCCCAACTCTAAATAAATCGTTTTCTATTGTTTTCTATTACTTTGTACTAAATCACATGGGTTTCTATGAAAAATGAAACGTAACCAATTTTAACGTTTTACATCGCCATTTATAAAGATTAAAAAAAATGTTTCGAATAAAGTCTTCTTATTTTTGTCATAAAATCTGAATCTGCAAGAAAAAAATGGGGTTTCCATTTAAGATTTCAGAGTTACCCCCGCCCCTGCAGAAGAGGTGGAGGAGGAGTTCTAACTTTAGCACCAGTGCATAACCCCCTTTCAAATATTAAGTTTTCATTTGGTAAATTTTTTCGTACAATGTTTATTTTTCGAGATATTTCAATGTCTTCACTTAAATGGACCACCCGGTATATATATATATATATATATATATATACATATATATATATATATATATAAATAAATATATATATATATATACATATATATATATATATACATATATATATATATATATATATATATATATATACATATACATATATATATATATATATATATATATATATATATATACATATATATATATATATATATATATATATATATATATATATATATATATATATATATATATATATAAATATATATAAATGTATGTTGTATTTGAGGTTTTCGCGGATAGATACCTGTGTTGTATTGTTTTCTCGGGGATTCCGCCTTGATGTTGAAGGATGGTAACATTCGCCATTTTCAAGAGATATATGCGTCCGTGCGGGTCAACCGTTAGACGCAGTATGCGTATATATATATATATTAGGGTGGGCCAAAAAAAACTTTTAATTTTTTTTTCTTTAGCTACTACGAAAATATCGTCCAATATGACGAAAAAAAAATTCTAGTAAAGTTTCAGCCCTTAACATTAATATTAAAAGGTGGCTCATTGTGATTTTTGATTTCCCATTTAAATAACATAAGAATTTATTTATTTTTTGTTTGGATTTTTAATGCACTCGAACGAATAAATGTCTCGTGGAAATAAATAAATATTCTTGTAGGAAATTTAACTATCTACAAAAAAAGTCTGAAATGATTTTTTGCTAAGTTGACTCGTTTAAAAGTTATTCGAGGTTTAAGTCCAACCTCAAATAGTTGAGGATAGCTTTTACAATTTCTTATACTCTATCACAAAATAATGACTCAAAAACATAAAATATCTTAGTTCTCGTAAATCTTATCGAGTTTTTTTTGATAAAACAATAATATTTTTACAAAACATCGATAATCGTAAGAAAAATCGATATTTTCATACCTAATTAAAAAAATAACACTCGGAACTGTACTTCACATGAGAGCATCATTCCCTGAAAAATTAATAAGTGCTTTATTTGCACTTGACTATTAGGTAATGTGAAATATTAAAAATCATGTTTCAATAATTTTTCAATTGTAATAAAACTGTTTATTTTATAACTTGCCATTTTTTTAATCTCAAAATCAAACTAAATTTTTTTTGTTACAATTGGGAAATTTTTGCGTGTGATTTTTAACTACTTGCAATAAATATTGCAACTGTTCTTCATTTTTGGTCAGACATTTGTTATACTCTTCTATTAATGCAACTCCTCTTTCTTCTACATCATTGACAACGCTGAGACGTTTTAAAAATGTCAGATTCTCTTGATAGCTCTCATCCTGTGTCCAAAATTCAACATTTTTGTCCATGAAATCAGTAGGTAAATCAAATATTTGAAATGTAGTCAATGATTTTTTTGAAATAAAATCACTCAGGTCTGCTGATAACAACGTATCTAAATTTTCTTGCTCGATTTCAAATCGCTTCTTTTTTGGATCAGTGCTTATTTGATTTTTTTCCAAAGATAAAATCATTTTCTGCTTTACGAGTAGAGGCACATTATCGTCAAACAGAGAAATAATTGCCAACTGTTCACTCAAATACCACAGGTGATTCATCATTTTTGAACAAGCTGCTCTTGATACGGAACTGTTTACAGTTTTATACCTAATCAAGTCTTGCATGAAGATCAGATCATTGTGTGGTGCCAAAATCGCAGATGGAGCAGTAAACCAAGCTTTTAAATATATTTTTACTAGAAAAATACACACTTGACGTAAACCGTTAATTTCTCGTGCGGTTAATTTAAATTCTCCTCTAAAAAGAAATATTTTTAACGAATAAATGGCTTTTGACATCCAACGAGCATGATGAATTAGACCTGGATATTTAAACGTAGAGTTATCTTTTGGCTTTTCACCCAAAAAAATCAGTGAGATCTCTAAAAGCTCTTTATAATCATCTCTCGGTTGACGGACCTGTATTTAGAAAAAAAATAATTCAAATTATCCTCTAAAGTGAGGATGATCTGACAACTTCATCAAGAACATATGGCATGTATAATTTTTGTGAAGTCAAATTTATGAGTTCATACCTGTAAATTTTCTTCAATCAAATTAATTAACGCTTGTTTGCTATTTGACAATATTTCATTGACGATACTATCATCCATCCCAGCCTTGAAATTGCATTTATTAAGGTCATTCCATTTATTTTTAAATCTATAGAAGAATTGAACGTTTGGGCCTGATGAGGTTGGCCAATATACTTCAAACACACCTTTAAAAACGAGTTCAAAGATGTGGTGGCGACAAGGTAAATGGATCAACTCTCGACTTAAAGCTTTTTCTATTTCAGCACAAGTCCCATGATGAATTCCTAGAAAACGAATGGAACAATCGAAAAACATAGATGATTCAAATGAATAGCTTGTATATCATAAATAATTAACCTGTATTAACAGCTGCTGTGTCAAAACACATCCCTTTGACATATGAACTAAGACCCCACTGCTTTAGCGTTTCAAGAATAGCAACTGCTTGATCATTGGCACTTCCTGATTTTAGCTTCGGCACACCCAACAATTGTTTACCACTACATGATGTCAGAACGATTGGAAGTCTATCTACAGTATCGGTTATTATGTCTGTCAACAGTTTTCCGTCCCAGTGCACAATACAATTATTTTCAAACTTTAACTCATCTTTTAACCCCTTCGCAATTTCTTTTCGCAAAGCTATTCGGCTACGTTGAATTGTTTTGTAACTTATATTTACACTATTTAAATCAACTCCAACGCTTTTCAGAGTCGCAGCAATAAGGTACGGCATTTCTACAAGAAACATTCGATCGATCTAATGCAGCAACTAATTCTGGTGTTATCACGTTAATTTTAGGAGCAATAGGAGGAGTTAATTCATTTTCAAAATCAGAGACTGATTTTGAAGTCACGCTTGCTGATGACTCGGATATTATTAGGTCAGATTCTTGTCTAGTTATTGGGATCTGTTTATCTGTTTTCACTGGCTGATATACAATTGAAAATTTGAATATTTTTATAAGCATACGAATATTATTAGATATAGAAAAAGAGTCTTTGACAATTTTAGGAAAAATAAAATTAAATATTAAAAGTTGAAAGTAAAAGGAATTTGTAGTCATCTACTTATAGTTATTCAGAAAAAATGATAGCTAGAAATATTTTTAATCAAGTAATAAATTAATTATAACTATACGTTAAAACAATTAATAACAGTCAATTTATGTATTGTACAGTTGGATAATTATTAATTAGGCATTTATTTATATCGAGTTATGAGCACTATGCACTATGAATGTTAATTATTAGAGGAAAGTAACCAAATATGGAATAGTATCCCTAATGTGGAATACCGTCATTTCTCGAAAACAAATTCCTCTAGACGCAATAAGCAGTGATCATCTAACTCTAACACTATACGCGCGTATAGGTTTCAACTCGTTAGTCGAGCGAGTACTATAGCCGGGGTGAGACTGTATTGTTTTGTCACTGTCAAAAAACTTTTTATGACACGTAAAAATACATATGCGAACTCTAGGCACATAATGATTGCGCTGGTGCAGAATTCGACCCCTGGATTTGAGATTATTGCTAGTAGTTTAAGTTACATTTTATATTTGACCAAAGTTCTAAAGTATCTCATATAAATTATGGTTGATTTTTGATAGGTTTTGTAGTGTTCCATATTTGGGGTACTATTCCATAATTAGATACCTTTATGTTGACTTTGTTTTAGAGAAATTATAGTAAGTAAGTAATTTTAATAAGTACTTACTTATAATTAATAAATATAATACAAGACTGTTACTATGTTGGGCAAAATATGTCTGTTGATCATTACGATTAAAAGTTATAGATTTTTAAAATTTGTTTTTTTATGCGTAAAAAACAAAACGGTATTCCATATTTGGTTACTTTCCTCTACATGTTCATAAAAATAATACTTACTCATTTCATCGGCTATCATCACATCTGCTTCAGTGTCTGGTTGTGAACTTAAATTTATAATTCCTCTTCGATTCGAAGATTTTTGCCCCTCTAGAAAAATCTTTTTATCGTGATATATTGATTGAAGGTTTTTTTGATTCGTAGTATCAAAAAGTTCAGCCAACTTTTTTTGAAAAAGAGACTGATTTTTCATCTGAGCTGGTGGTTTTTTTCTGCTTTTATTTTTTTTTTTAACTTTTCCACTTACAATGTAAGCCTAGCAATTTTTGTACAGCGTTTTCTCTTCCACAAACTGTCAATCCAGCAGAATACCATTGCTTTTCAACTTTAACTATGGTATTCCCTGCACTTTGTTTAATTGTCTCCTTCAATACAACATGGTGATAAAAAAACACAGACATAACCTCTTTAACGGAATATAATTTACGGCCAAAGACGTTCGGGTTTGGAGTACCAATTAAAAAAATAGGCTTGCAGCTCATTTTTAATTAAAGGCAAAAAGTTTTAATAATAAAAATTAAAAATCGAAAATAACTCAGTAAACTTTACTAATACTCGAATATAATAATTAAATACACATCAAACAACCCAAGATCTCACACAGTATAAACAAAGTTGTAAAAGATTGTCGTTACCTTAAGTATTATTTACATGTAAATAATGCCATAGAAGTGCTATGATCGAATGCTATGATCGACAACCACAGTGATTTTAGCGGTAAAATACAAAAAAGTAATAAGTTGACTTTAAATAACGAATTAACATTTATTTGACATATTTGACAATCTCTACAGTACTGCCAACTACGTTATTACAAAATGTCGTTTTAGCGCTTTTTATTTGAATCGTGCTGAATCACATAAAATTTTCTCTACGAAATTATCAAAAAAACTCGATAAGATTAACGAAAACTAAGATATTTTATGTTTTTGAGTCATTACTTTGTGATAGAGTATAAGAAATTGAGAAAGTTATCCTCAACTATTTGAGGTTGGACTTTAACCGCGAATAACTTTTAAACGAGTCAACGTAGCAAAAAATTATTTCAGACTTTTTTTGTAGATCGTTAAATTTCCTACAAGAATATGTATTTATTTCCACGAGACATTTATTCGTTCGAGTGCATTAAAAATCCAAACAAAAAATAAATAAATTCTTATGTTATTTAAATGGGAAATCAAAAATCACAATGAGCCACCTCTTAATATTAATATTAAGGGCTGAAACTTTACCAGATTTTTTTTTTCGTCATCATGGACGATATTTTCGTAGTAGCTAAAAGAAAAAAAATTAAAAGTTTTTTTTGGCCCACCCTAATATATATATATATATATATATATATATATATATATATATATATATATATATATATATATATATATATATATATTGGTGAAGACTAGCAGTGGTGCGCCGTAGCTATGATGAGCCGTTCGAAAGTCGGAAATGCGAGATGGTGTACAACGAAAAAATATATAACTTGCTTATTTGTAACTTTAGACTTTGTGTAACCCGTTTCACCACTTCTATTAATACACTTAGATTTCTTTCGGGTAACCAAAAAAAATCACGAAAAGATTTCAGCAAAAATGCTTTCAGAATCGTTTTTATATTTATAATATATTTTGCTGTAACTCAAAAAATAGCGATTTTGACAAAATCGATTTTCTCGAATTTCGTCATTTCGGCGGTCTAGACTCCCCTTGTTAATTTCTTAACTGAAAGCTTCCTAGGGTATATTATATACGTCTTCCGATTAATTTAAAAAGTTATGTTCAAAAGTTATATATATATATATATATATATATATATATATATATATATATATATATATACAACTTTGAACATAACTTTTAAAATTAATCGGAACAAGGGGAGTCTAGACCGCCGAAATGACGAAATTCGAGAAAATCGATTTTGCAAATTCGCTATTTTTTGAGTTACAGCAAAATATAAAAACGATTCTGAAAGCATTTTTGCTGAAAATCTTTTCGTGATTTTTTTTGGTTACCCGAAAGAAATCTAAGTGTATTGAATTGAAAAATTCACTTTGTTTTTTACCACACTTATATTATGTAAAAATGTTATATAACTTATTATTCACAGTTATATAAATTTCTACACATATCACGAGTCGAGTTTCGAAACTCGAGTCGTGATATGTGTAGAAATTTATATAACTGTGAATAATAAGTTATATAACATTTTTACATAATATAAGTGTGGTAAAAAACAAAGTGAATTTTTCATTTCAATGTAAGTATGGATTACCACGTAGTAACTGTCGTAACCATCCTATTCATAAAATCTAAGTGTATTAATAGAAGTGGTGAGACGGGTTACAAAGAGTCTAAAGTTACAAATAAGCAAGTTATATATTTTTTCGCTGTACACCATCTCGCATTTCCGACTGATTTCACGCTGCCATAACTTTCGAACGGCTCATCATAGCTACGGCGCACCACTGCTAGTCTTCACCAAACAATTCAGCGTCCCAAAATTAGTCGGAAAACGTATATAGTATTCCCTAGGAGATTTTTAGTTAGGAAATACCAACGACACTGGGAGTCTAGACCGCGGAAACGACGAAATGCGAGAAAATCGATTTTGTCAAAATCATTAGTTTTTGAGTTACAACAAAATTTAAAAATGTTTCTGAAAGCATTTTTGATGCTGATTACAGATATGCAAATTATATTACGTTAGCTCTTTCCGTTCACTATTGCCTGTTAGAATTGAATAAATTTTTAAGAATTTTCGGCGCTCGAGCAGAGATTTCGGAAAGTCTTGAATTTCCCGCGGACAATCATGGTGTATCCACAGGAAAATGACCTTCTTAAAACGATGCCGCAATCCGTTTTTGATTATCTGCAACCGTTTCCGAGACATCTACTTAGTAAATCGAGAATCGGGTTTGAATTTTTTCTAGGAATTATTGAATCTTTCCGGACAATTTACACATCGCCTTGTTCGTCTGGTCGTGTAGTTTCTGTGTGCCGAAAATGATTTCGCTGCTTTCTACCGTTCTCGAGAAAATCGAAAAATACCGAAAAAGCATATATTTTCCGAACAAAATGATTTTTGTAAAAATTTTTTTGGAAAAATCTTTTCGTGATTTTTTTTTGGTTACCCGAAAGCAATCGAAATGGTGAAACCGGTTTTCCAGTTTATTTCGCTCTAATGTTACAAATAAACAAGTTTTATATATATATTTTCGCTGTACACCATCTCGCATTTCCGACTGATTTCATGCTGTCATAACTTTTGAACGTCTAACTAACGGAAAACGTATATAGTATTCCCTAGAACAGCGTTTCTCAACCTTTTTTTGGCCCACGGACCAGTAAAATTT
This sequence comes from Phosphuga atrata, assembly GCA_944588485.1. Classification (NCBI taxonomy): domain Eukaryota; kingdom Metazoa; phylum Arthropoda; class Insecta; order Coleoptera; family Silphidae; genus Phosphuga; species Phosphuga atrata. Next base: position 8,820,870 of record OX155909.1, read on the forward strand.
TAAAAAAAGATTCGCGGACCAGTGATATTTTTTTAACAAAATTTTACTAGGTATTAAAGAACTACTACACAAAGGTGAATTAAAGTCATTTAACACAAAACATCGCGAAATAACACGTAGCATAAGTAACTTTGATGAAATTTATGACAGTATGTGTGCCAAAATTAAAACCAAATGTAGCGAGTTTCAGGAGAAAGATTCGGGTTGGTCACTAAGGGAGATTTCCCATTTAGAAATTAATATCAATAAATATAAAACAATACGTGGGTCGTCATTTATTGAACTGCCAAAAGAGATTAGGGATCGGAAAGCTTGTATCAATGTTCAGAATGTAGACGAATTTTGTTTTTTATGGAGCATTGTATCCGCATTACACCCCACGAATGTGAGTTCTGATCGCCCGGCATCATATCCCTACTTTTCTTCAATTTTAAAATATGACAGATTAGAGTTTCCGCTTAGAATCAAAGACATTCCTAAATTTGAACAGATGAATAATATTAGTATTAACGTTTATAGTTTGGAGTTTAATTTTAAATCTAAACAACATGACGTAGTAGGACCAATTTACTATACTAATGCGACTAGGGAAAGACATGTAAATGTATTATATTTGGAAGAAGGGGTTAAAGGTCATTATGTTTATATTAAAAATATTTCACGGCTTCTAAGAAGTCAAATCTCGGAAGATTGTAGAAAAAAATATTTATTTGACGGCTGTTTAACCTTTTTTTCAAATGAATTCGCGTTTAATCAACATACATTGAATGACTGCAGCAGCATTTACACTATTATGCCGACGGAAGACCTTGTAAAACATAAGAGAGGTGATATGATGCCGGGGAATATATTAAAATTTCAAAATTTCGATAGAAAAATTTTGTTGTATACGCAGATTTTGAATCAATTTTAAAACCTGTTGATACATGCTCACCGAGCCCTGACAATAGCTATACTAATCAGACACATATCCATGTACCATACAGTTTCGCCTATAATATCAAATGTTCATTCGATGACTCATTGAGTAAATTTTGCACTTATTCCGGGGAAGATTGCCCGAAATTGTTTTGTCAGAACCTCTATGCATATGTTAAGGAATTATACAGGGAACATTTAAGCGTTATACTTCCGATGATTAAATTAACTGCAGATGAGCAAAATTCCTACGATACGGCCACTTCTTGTCACATATGTAATTAATTATTACAAGTAACAGACAAAGTCGCCGATCACGATCATTTAACGGGTAAATTTCGGGGAGCCGCCCACTCAAATTGTAATTTGAATTATAAAATACCTAAAATGATCCCGGTATTTTTCCATAACATAACGAATTATGATGTTCAATTATTTATTAAAGAATTTGGATCTGACGAGGAAAAAATTGATATCATCCCCCAAAATAAGGAAAAATATATATCCATCACAAAAAATCTACCTGTTGGTAGAACTAAGTTAATTGTAACATTTTTATTATAATTTACTTACAATAATATTTAAATGTAAAGATATGTAATTATTTTTCTTTTTTTTTCTTCAGTGCCGTACTAATCATAAATTACATAGAATTAAAATTAGTTTAAGATATTTGTATTTCGTAATTTTATAAATTAAAATTTAGTTTTTATAAGTAATTTTTTTTCGCGGATAGAAAAAATTGTCTGCGGACCAGTAAAATTTCTCCGCGGACCACTGGTGGTCGGCCGGACCAGCGGTTGAGAATAGCTGCCCTAGAAGACTTTCAGTTAAGAAATACCATAGACACGGGGAGTCGAGACCGCGGAAATGACGAAATGCGAGAAAATCGTTTTTGTCAAAATCGTTATTTTTTGAGTTACAGCAACATTTAAAAACGTTTCTGAAAGCATTTTTGACGCATATTATAGTTATGCAAATTATGTTTCGAGCCCTTTCCGTTCACTATCGCCTGCCTGCAGGAATTGAAATCTCCAAATTAGTTTTTGAGAAATTTTAACGTTTACAAATTTGATTTTCTAGGTGGGATTTACAAAAAAACTGCATTATTTGATGAAATAGATATTAAAATATTGGGAAAATATACTAAATATTCCGGAACAGTTCTGCCAACATCTCTACAAAATTTGAAACAAATCCCCAAATTAGTTTTTGAGAAAATTGTGCTTGCAAATATCAACGTTTTTAAAATTTCTTTATATTGACATTTCACTATTTACTGCTACCCAATTTTTACTACACACGATATGCCTCAAATATTTTTTGAATTCGACGACCCAAAAAGATTCTCTCTAGGCCCCTCTGGTCACGACCCATGGTTTGCGCACCACTGTTCTACATTATATAAATATATTACATTGACAAAATAATATTACAGTACAATAATAGGGGTCATGGCCTGCTCTATTATTGCATTATTATTATATATTACATTGACAAAATAATATTACAGTACAATAATAGGGGTCCTGGCCTGCTCTAACATTTCCTTCCAACTTTTCCGGTCCTGGGCTATGCGGCGTAATTGTGTACTCCCATTCGCAGATTTTCAACTATATTTTCTTTCCATTTTCTCCTTGGCCTTCCCCTCGCTCTTGCTTCCGATGGTAGCAAGTTATTAATTATTTTAGGTGCTCTGACCTATTCCCGGCCTGAAGCATGGATCGTACATTCAAGATTGCAATTCGGAGTTCCAGTCTCACGTCTTGAAGAAAATTCCCTTTAAAGAAAATTAGTCACAAAATACTTTTTTTTATAGATACTTTGATAAAATAAAAGTTCAAATATATACCAACAATGATATGGTATGGTATACAATTTAATATTAGTAATGGAGGTGAAAAAAAACGTGTGTAAAATTATATTAGTGTTATTTTGTTATATTATGTTAATTATATTTGTATTATTATAGTGTTCAGTACTATAACATATTGAGTATTTGTTATTAAAAAACGATAACTGTAATTATCAAATACAAACTAAATTATTATTTGACATCGAATGTAAAAATGTATGTATTTTCATACTATATTTTCTATATAAATTTAATTTAATACCATATAATATAATTGGCTTACAAATTGTCAACAACAACATAAACTGTCTTGAAAAATGGATTTGAAAAAATTAATAATAACTTGTTGAATATTTCAGGGAGCCGGCCATAATGACGTGGAACTCTTCCCAGCATATTTTGAGAGACTGAAGCAGTTCGTGAATGTTGAATTGACTAACTGACATCAACTATTAGGAGAAGAGTGCACGGTGAGTTCCGGTACTTCCAGTTCACCTGGTGAGAAACTATTCTAACCCTTAGCAGTGGGTAGGACTGTAAGTCGACCCACTGTTCTGAACAATGAAGTAAATCAGTCACCTCTTCGAATATTAACTGGAATATTGGAACGGCAGTGCTGCAGTGCTCAAAATTCTCCGCAAACACGAGCCTTTCCTCCACTCAAAACAAAATCTCTGCCGGCTTGCAATGGTAACATTTCTACATGTCTTAATAAATGCCGTTGCCCTATACTTGAAACTACTTGCTAGCAGTGCGTATAGTATGTGAGACATATTTTCAACAAAAAATAATAATAAAGAAGTGACAATCTTTTACGAAATATTTTTGTTTAATAATGTGCTATTAGAATAAAAAGCCTACATATTTATTTCTCACAACACCCAGTCGAAATATATCTATAGTAGTAAATTATTCAATATCCCAAACTATTTTCATTACTATTTTTTTTTGTCTAATCTAATTTTCAACCATTATTTGTAGATCAATAAGGGCAGCTCAATTGTAAAAGTTTTAAATGCAAGTAATAAAAAACCTTAATATGAAGTAGTATTATATATTTTACGTTTTGAAATTGGTGTTCATAAGAAAAACTATGTTTATTATATGTGTGTTGGATTTGTCTTATAATTTATATTCAAATTATTGCTCAACCATCTAAGTATTTAACAGGTAAAAATAAATATTGCAAAACAGTTTTAATATCATTTAAAATATTAGTGGACTGAATCCAACTTTGTATGTATTTTACTAATTTAGGTTGTTTTTATAAAAGTTAAGATATAAAAAGTTATTTATCACATAATTTAGACAAAAGAGACTTTACGTTGTATGTTAGAAGTAATACATTGTGATAAAAAAGTTTCTTTTTTTCCTAGATTCTGTTAAATTAAACATTATTCGTTGGGGTGCTAAACTATGTGTTTTTTGAACTTATAATTTCCATTTTCATTCCAGATCTAGAAAACAAAGCAATTTTTTTTTAACGTTTGTAGATATAAAAATAACCATTTTGTACCCTAATGCTAATATTATTATATTGTAATGCTGAGTGATCACAAATGCATATAAATACTTTCTGCGGTCAAATTCTTAAAATATATTCAAAAGAACGCAATTTAACGTTTTTAAAATTGTAGGGAGTATTTAAAGAAATTATTTTTAAATTTGCGTGTTTTCTTTTAATAACATCATTTTTTGTTCTCTATCTTTACTACTACCAATTATATTAACTTTTTGTAGTTACAATATAATAATGTTTATAACAAAAGGGAAAACTTACGATATTACCTTTCTTATATACTGCAAAAATACATAATCATAAATAAATTACTTGCTTTTACATATTATGCCTCGCAAAATAATCACAAATTATAACAATTTTTCTACATATATATATATATATATATATATATATATATATATATATATATATATATATATATATATATATACACATACACAGAGCCTCTCAGGCAAGGCCTGGGGCAATTGCTATTTGGAGGCCTCCCCTTTGGAGGCCTTGCTATCCCACATTCGTTGGAAAGTAAACAATTAGGGGAACAAAAAATTATAGTTTTTGTTAGTATTAAATATTTATTAAACAAGTAATTTTACTTAACATTCGGTTATAATTTTAGAATAACTAGAGTCCTGTGAAGTTAGCAACCGAATTTCCAAAAATATAATATTACATCGGAGTTTCCGGTTAGATATGAAATAGTTGAAAATTTTTGACAATTGCAAAAACAGATATATTCGCGGATCTGAATAGCACCCTAAGAGTTTTATCGAAGATCCCTTTTTCATTTTTTAATGAAAACCTTAGTTCAAAAGATATTTGCAATAACAAGGGACCCATTATTTTGAATGAAAATTTAAAAAAATCGCGCAAGGGCTCTCTTAGAACTCTTTCGAATTATTTTCCAGATGGAGGACGTGACGATTTGGTTTTTTATTAGGGTTCCGTACCGAAAACGGAACCCTTATATGATCACTTTGTTGTCCGTCCGTCCGTCTGTCTGTCTGTCAAGACCATTTTTCTCAGGAATGCGTAGAGGTAACAAGTTGAAATTTGTATCAAATACTCGGGTCTGCCGTCTCTTTTAGATGTGAAAAAATCAAACTTGTAAGTCAAGGCGATCAAAAGATATGACCGTTTATGTCGCATATTTTGCGATTTCACAAGGGAATCAAAACCTATAGGGAGGGTACTTCCCGTTGACCTAGAATCATGAAATTTGACAAGAAGCGGTGTCTTACAGCACATATAAAGGGAAAAATCTGAAAACCGTAAATATGTAGTTTAATTACAAGAAAAATGCGAATTTACTATTTGAAACTTATGAAAATACACTAATGTGTTGCGTGGTATTGTCAGGCACCAGAAGCATATGGGTTGCATACAGTTAGGTCCTCCGAAAGATACCTTTCTTACAAGTTTGTACGGAACCCTCGGTGCGCGAGTCACAACTCGCACTTGGCCGGTTTTGTTTATTTTGAAGAAAATGTTATTTATTGTTATTTTTCCCTGGATAAATTATTTTTTTTTATTTTGAAGCAAATTTGTTTATGATTAGCCCGGAAATTAGGTTATTACTATATGTTTACTAGAAAATATCAATATATCCTAAAAAAAGTATCCATATTTTGATATGGATGTGGGGTAATATTTTTCTTAAAAAACAAATGAAATATGGCAACGTCGAGTCAGTTGCGTTCGCGTATACTCTCTGTCACGTTGAAAATGTCAACAATTATTTTCAACAAAAACACGAATATTTATTGAACCAAGCAATGTAGAAGCTTAATTTTTACTTTGCGACCGTAGTTAAACCGTGCCAAAGACGATTAACAACAGTTACAACAGGTAAAAAGTCCGTAACTCTAAGTTTCATTGAAAGGGTGTATTCTGCAGTTTTTCACAAAATTTCGCGTCTTTTGATGTACTATATGTCAATTTTGAAAATCGAATCAAACGGATTTTGACCTATCATGGATATGTCAAAATTCGTGATTTCGAAGAGTATGTTTTAAAAAAATCGCGATTTTCGATACCTCTCCGATTTTTACATATTGCATATCAAAACACGCAGAATTATACACAGATTACACCAATATAAATCATTATGCAATTTAGTTTAATTAAGTCAAGAAAACTTAAAAAACTAACCAATTTTCAACCACCAAAAAACACCTTGTATTTACAGCGTTATCTTCAAAAGGAATAAAAGCAGCGGAATGAGTTTAAGATTTTCTGAAAGCAAGCCTTAAAATTTTGATGTACAATATATTAATATTGTTTCAAACCATAAGACTAGGTAGACTGTTTAAAAGCGAGGTCGAAATTTCGAAAATTCGTCTGCAAGAAGCAATAACTTTAAAACCAGCCACTCGATTCCATTCAAACTTACCAATATTTTTAACTTGATTCATAAGTAATAAGTTTGCTAAGTTTGAATAAAATCCATACGGAAATTTTGGAGAAAATAAGTTTTTCAACTTGATTTTATCCGGCCCTCGTACCAATTTTCAAATCTTACTTACGCTCTTTCTTAATATTAGTCTTCATGCTACTCACAGGATAATCGATATTTGGTAAAATTAGCTGAACTCAGCTGATATAAACTATATAGTCGTTGCAGTTGGAAAACTATTTGCTAAAACATGAAACTCGTCCAAACGCTCTGTCCGCTCTAGCGATTTTCTATCGAAAATCCTTATAAATTTTTTCTGTAAAGTTAAAAATTGAAATGATATGCTAAAAATTAGACCCGACCAATGCGACGAAGTGAAGAAGAAATAAAATTGCACAACAGTTCTGTTCCCGGTAGAACTCTTAGAGTTCTATCGAAAATCCTTATAACATTTTTATGTAAAATTCATTTTTTTTTTAAATTTTGCGTAAAATTGGACTTCACCGATGCCGCTAAGTGAGCATTTTTCTAATATTTAATTTTAAAGAAAAATGTTATAAATAAGGATTTTTGATAGAACTCTATCAAATTTCTTTTTCTTCACTTCGTCGCATTGGTGATATCTAATTTTTGGCATATCTTTTCAATTTTTAACTTTACAGAAAATTGTTATAAGGTTTTTCGATAGAACTCTAAGAGTTCTACCGGGAACTGCAAACAGAACTCTGTTGCGCGATTTTTTTTTCTTCACTTCGTCGCGTTGGTGAAGTCTATTTGTTTGGATATTCTTACAATTTTTAACTGTACAGGAAAAAGTTATAAGGATTTTCAGTTCTGTTTGCAATTCCCGATTGAACTATTGATTTATCTGGTCTTGATTTAACCGATGAAGACCACATACGCGCGGCAGCGCGTATGTAGTCTTGATTTATCTGGTCTTCATTTACCTGACCAAGACTACATACGCGCGGCAACGAAGAATATTTGGTCTTGATTTGTTTGATTAACATTTTACTTGATCAGATAAATTTTAAACTAAAGCGGTTTATTAATAATTAACTATAGTCTACCACAGGGGTCGGCAACCTTTTACCCGTGGTGTGCCAAGCCATTCTACCAATATGATAAAGGGTACTGCCAGAATTTTAACTTATATAATGGTGTTTTAGAGGAGAAAAAATTTATACCAAATTTATCTTTTAAACATATTTATTAAAAAAATAACATAAATTAAAAATTTTTAATGCGAACCTTGTCCCTGCACATTTTTGCTTAATATTTCAATATCAGGGGTATAATTTGTGACTTTTAATTTCACACAAGATTCTGAATGTTCATTTGTTAAACGACTTCTTTGTGGACTCAAAATATGTTTCATATGAGAAAAAATTTGTTCACAGAGATATGTGGAACCAAAAGCGGAAAGGAGAGCACATGCAATTTTTTTTAAACAATAAAATCTTTCCGGCAATGACATCCAACAATTTAATATAGCAGTCGATTTTTCCATAGAGTCATCTTCCAGATTTTTTCGTAATTCCTTAAATTTTGTTTTCCATAATTCTGAAGATATTAGTTCGATAAGTTCCATTTCAAAATTATCAACATTCATCCACTCAAAAATTGAAAAATCAAACGGTATTATTAATGGAACTATTAAATCTGGTTTCAACAGGAAGGAAAATATAGGCAAATGATCTTCAAAGTCTTTGCATCTTCTGGAAAATTCATCTTTGAGTGCTTCAACGTAGGTTTTAAGTTCATCTTTGTCTATGGTCGATTTATTTGCAAGCGCTTTAACATTTGGGAAGTATTTGTAGGTACTAGTATTAATATCACATAAAAATACATTTAATTTTGTAGCAAATCCTGTCCAATATTCAAAAAGTTCGAGCACAGTTTGGCGCTTTCCTTGCAATCTTAAGTTTAGTTCCTTGAGATGTTTAGTTATATCAGTCAGAAACATCAATTTGCATAACCATTCTTTATCGTTCAATTCGGGGAAATGTTGTTCCTTTTCATTAAGAAAAACTTTAATGTGTTCCAGACATGACACAAACTTATTCAAGACATTGCCTCGACTAAGCCAACGAACATGGCTGTATAAGGGGAGGTCAACATATTCACTTTCCATTTCTTCTAAGAGAGATTTAAATTGCCTGTGTGTCAATGAAGAGCGAGACACTATGAAATTATCTATTTTAACAACAGTGTCCATTACAGGAATTAAGCGCTGTGACGAAATTTTGGCAACTAAACTTTCCTGGTGTATTATACAATGAAAGTTCAATATTTTATGTCCAATATGATTTTCAAGAAGTTTGACAAATCCTTTATCCTTGCCAACAATTGCAGGTGCGCCGTCAGTAGTTACACAAAATATTTTTTTGATATTAATTTTCTTGCTGTCAAAATAATTTATGAATGAAGCAAGAACATCCTGCCCCTTAGTTGTCCCAGACAGAGGAATCAAATTGCACAATTCTTCATAAACTTGACCTTTATCACAATACCGTACAAATACTGCAAGCCGCGCAATATCATTTACATCTGTACTTTCATCAACAGCGACGCTAAATGCAACAGATTCTTGTAGTCCAGAATTCTGTTTTGTTGTCACATTGTCTGCCATTTCAGTTATTCTTCTTTCAATCGTTCGCGCAGAAGCCGGTATTTCTCGAATTCGGGATAGTATGGTTTGTTGGTTAGGTAAATCGCTAAACAACTTTTCTGCACTTTTTATAAAGATTTCCTTTATATATTCCCCATCTGTAAAGGGTTTGCCTTTGGCAGCTATGCAATGAGCAATTGCGAAGCTGCATTCTGTCGCCTTAGGCTTCGTTCCAGTTATTCCACAAAAAAAAGCTACTTGTTTCTTATAACCAGAAACAGCTCTCTTTATAGTTTCACATTTCTCATCGTTGCTATTAAATGTGGACTGATGTTTGGTTTGGAAATGTCTTTGTACGCTTGACGTGCGGCATACGACACTTTCGTGACATATCACACATACAGCACGATCCTTTTGTTGTATAAATCCATATTCATTCGTCCAATAGTCTCGAAACCCGCGAATATTTAGTTTTTGTTTCTTTGCCTCCATATGATTAAATATGGATTAAAAATAACAAATATTAAACCAATAAGATACAAGTCTTACAAGAAAAGTTAGAACGGAAAGTAACGACCAGTATTAAACGAAATGCAAGTTTTACTGGATTGCAGGCAAATATGCGCAGCACAAAACGAGAAAGAGAGGGGCGAATGTATTCCGGCTTGAACATTCGTATAAGTCCGCTTCGATAACTAGTCGGTGCTGCGCATGTTTCATTCATTTTGCTCCGAATGCGTTTCCACAAAAGCATCGCGCAGATTTTCGTGACATTGGCAAGCCTCCTTAGATAAATTATATAATTAAACATTTTCTCTTATTTAAAAATCACTTCATCTCGATATTTTCACGATTTCCCTGATTACTAGAGGTCAGAAAAAAATACGGTGCCGTATTTTTTTTCGAAAACCCGTATTTTTGATGTTGTTGTAATAAGCTAAATTAAATATTTTATGTAAATATTAAAAAAAAACGGCCCTCATGAAAAATTTAAACAAATATTCGGCGTTAACAGAATTTATAAAAGGTGAAATTTTGCTTTGAAATCTTTGATAAGGGCATTTATATTCATAAAAAGTAGTTGTTAAAAAATTATTTTTTGATTTTATTTAAATGTTTATTTTTTACAAAAATTAGCTTGTTTACTAGGAAATTTATAGCAAATTCAGACCCCCCCCCCAAAAAAAAAAACGTTTTTATTCAGTTATAGCAAAGACAACAAAGTGAACATTCGCTAGGAATACCGTATTTTACCCCCTAAATATATATTATAATTAAATTATATAATATGATTTTAAAATACCGTACTTTTCACCGTATTTATTCCGAACTCTGCTATTTGCTTTGTAGAGTGCCATTCAGAAACTCGTCGCGTGCTAAGCCTGGCACGCGTGCCATAGGTTGCCGACGCCTGGTCTACCATATTCCGTACCAGGTGGCGATGAAAGCGCCAGTGGCGTACACTTAAATTTTCCATATAGGGTTGCATACCGCCAAGCGGCAGAACAATTGCCATATAAAGCCCGGGTTATATTAGAGCCGCGCCGCGTGTCGCAGCGCTGCCTGACGCAACGGGCTGGTGATTATACTACTACTATAAATTCGTTAAAATAATTGTTTAAAATATCTTAGCCTGTTGAAAATTGGGTGTAAAGCTCTTATTTCCTCAATTTTCTTCATGAAATATATGCATACAGAAAATATTAATGTCATTGCTACAAAGTCCAGAGATTAGGGCTTCAGGGCATATCATTTCCGGTCTTTAGGGCATACTTATTGCGGCTTTTCACTATTGCGGATTTCAACAAAGTTTATACAACAAAAACGATACAAGTATTTTACAAATAGATGGTTTAATGATTACTCCGGATCGTAGTTACCATCTACACAGTGTTACCAACTCCCAAAAATATTTACCCCTAAAACCAGTCAAAAACCCCTAAAATTGCCACAATTACTTGAAAATCCCCCTAAAAAATAATATTCTGTAAAAAACAATAAATTAATAATAATTAATATTCTGTAATATTTTTTAATATTCTTTATTTATAAATTACTTAATACTTACATTTTTTTTTTTTTAATTACTTAATACAAATATAATTTCATCTGGTTCTGACTTTTTGAAATCATACATGTTGAAATTAAATAAACTTAACATATTAGGGGATTAAGCCGGCGCGAGTGGTGTAGAAGTGACGCTCGTGGCCTCATGTTAGAGCGCTAACTAAAAAATATAGAGGGATCATTCTATTCCCAGTGCCGGCCGCATTTGTACCAGAAGACAAATGTGAAAAATTTTAATTAGCGCAATTTACAATAACAACTAGGTTTCTGGGACTATAAGTGTATGTGAATGCAAAATACAATAGGCCACAAGTAGGCCGCAGTGTTTGAAGGGTTAATACCCGGCATCCACATCGGACCAAACTTTTAAAAAAAGAAAAAATGTTAGGGGATGGATTAAATGTTGTTCAAGATCCACCATTTCGTATTTCGTACCATCATACTTTGTATACATAACATTTCAATAGATAGTCTATTCCGCAACTTTTTTTTCACAATTTTGTAGATGGAAAGCTCGTTCGAAAATGCGTTTGAAATTGGCACCGTGACAAATGCTAGTTCGAATTTTGAGACATTTTCAAAACGTTTACAGCCAGCTCCGTCAGAATCATTATGTTTTTAATTTAACTGCGATATCTTAGTAACGAGAAACTGTACTAGATGTCGCTAAGTCGCCAGGTAAACAATTATATAATTAAGATTGCCTAGCTAGAGTTATCCCAGGACATATATTTTTACACTTTTATTTTTATATAAAAAATTACTAAACTTAAAAAAATCCCTAAAAATACCCCTAAAAATATAAAACCCCTAAAAAAATCCCATCCCACTTATTTACCCCCTAAATTTGGGGGGAAACCCCCTAAGTTGGGAACCCTGCATCTACAACAAGACAAGAGTTCCAGACAAGAGTAGATAAGACCAGACAAGAGCAATTTATATTCTCTTACTAGCTCAATAAGTTTGTCGGCGGACATCTTGCGCGGGTACTGAAAAGTAAGTCTGCTTACTTGCTCGCAGTGGCGGCTCGTGGATGATGTTTGATCAATTTGATGTTGGGAGGGCTGGAAAAAATTATAATAAAAAATCAGTACGAGTTGAGAAAACCGCATTTTTATTGACACATACAGAAACATATTGATTTTTTTCCAAAATTCCTGAGTTATACATTAGATCATAAATATTTGTGTGTCCTTTAAAATTTTGAAATTCTGGTCGATCATATAAAACAATTAATTCTGTGTTAAGCCTCTCTTTATCTAAACTTGGATATGCATTCAGTTTCTCGTAGTTTGATGATAGGAATTTGATTCGTATTATATGCAAAAATATACGGGGAAAATAATCTAGCTGCAGATAAGTGTTTCGTAAAGGCAAATCGTTCTTTTGCTTGAAATATTATATAATCGCAAACTTCTTTTGTTGCTAAATTTGTTGCTTCTTTTGAAAATCTTGGCCTTTTTGAAATTCATAGAAAATCTTCTTGGTGATTGACCGAAGGGAGGTTGTTTCTAATTTCTTTAATAATTTTAGTAAATTCTTGTCCACTTAAGGTTCTTTGCCGTTGCCGAAACTCGAGTTCGTAGAAACAAACTCATAAAATGCCTAAAAGTGTTGACTGCAATGTTTGCTGCCCACGATATACATATTACAAAAACGTATATCACGGGTGGGGGTAACCAGGTCAATTCACTAACTACGCGGCGAGACTCGGTCTGCACTGACTGCAGCCCGGATGAGTATACAACCACACATACAGAGCGCCTTTCGAGGTATTTATTACCTACAAATCAAAAAATGAATATACTACGAACGGAAGAATATGTTTTTGTAAAATAATTGTATACTAGTATTTTGTAATAGCTTATATTTTGGGTCATTTCACACTTTGCAAGCGATCAATTTATTGTTTTTTCTCTAGTAGCATCGGACCTCTGTTTATACTAAAATTGTATACTAAAGTAATAGTTTATAATAATTAAAAAAATGTTTTCATTTTGGCGGGAGGGCTGCAGCCCTTATGGGCGAGCCGCCACTGCTTGCTCGTCAACACACTGCGCCGGAATGAGCGTAGCCACGTGGTGATTATACTAGGGCGGAGCGAGTCAACGCGTTACTTTTCCCACCAGCGAGGCCACGCCGATCGAAATCGAGTGGTCTGCGTGGCGTCAGCTCGCTCGGCAACACGCGGGACCAGGGGTGTTAGACGTACCAATTTCCTGGTACATGTACCAGCTTTCAGGGTCTTGTACCATGTACCAACTAAAAATTGTGTTGGTACGCAATTATACCAACTTTCAATAAATGCAATCATGCAATAAAATATTTATTCTTGAATCTTTATCTTTCCTACTAGTGTAATGGCGGGTTTATATCATGAGCGTTTGATTGGCTGATTTAAATTAAATTTAACGTAATGTAACGTTGATTGGCTGAAAGAGTCAACGTGACTCTATCAGCCAATCAACGTTACATTACGTTAAATTCATCCGTAAACCCGCCGTCCCGCCATAACTATATTGATTATTGGGAACTGACCAGTCTGACCACTTAACAGTAACAGTGACAGTTGGAAGCTTGGAACCTTAAAAGTGATAAATACACAATCACAAAGATACATCAAAACTTGGCTTAAATTTATTCAGGTATAACCAAAATGTATATTAACAAATTTTTAAATTTTAAATTTTTATTTAAATCTAATTAAAATTTGAATAATTTAGTTACGTAGATTTTATTTTTCAATGTAAAAAAAAAGAAATGAAGCATCTTAGTTTTTAACCAATCGAATTTTAATTTACTTTTTCTTCAACCTTATAACTATTAAAAAAACTTTAATAATTATTTAAATTATTTTTAGGGAAATTAAAATACCTAAAATAATTTCTTGCTTAAATTTTCTATAAACGATATTAAATATTGATTTTTAATATAAAATTATATTTGAATTATTTCACAAAAAAATATTATTGATGAATCATTGACTAGGAAGCCTTTTCTATTGCATAATAAATCTTAAAATAGAAATTTGTTGCAGATATATTAGTTGGGATAATGATGGTATTTCTGGTGGTGTATTTAATTACTTTTATTGCAGATTATCATGTCAGCAACACATAAAGAAACCGAAAATAACGATTCTGATGGTCCTTCAAGTTCGAAAAAAAATCGTTTAGGTCGTGATGATACTCTGCGTGAGAAACAAAAACATCGGAAGCAAAATTATCGTTCGGAATGGGAACGAGATCCACTTTGTTCTCCTTGGCTTGGACCGGATTCTAAGAATTCAACAAAAGCTATATGCAAATGGTGCAACTCGAGTCTTGTTGCTGATATTACACTAATTAAAAAACACAAGGTCACGTATAAGCATTTAAAGGTATCAAGAGATCATGAAAATCCCTCAAATGTGATAGAAAGATATTTCAAGCCTCAAAATGAAAATAATTCTCTAAGCAAAAATATATAAAATGCAGAAATCAAGATCTGTGGATTTATGGCTGCGCACAATATTCCTTTCGCTATTGTTAATGACTTGATCCCTTGCTTGAAATCTGCACTTCCAGATTCTAAAATATTAGACAATGTTTTTATGAAAAGAATGAAGGCCACTAAAATTGTGACTAACGTTATTGGTGCGTCTCATAAAGATGCTATTGCAAATCAACTGAAAAATACTAAATTTTCAATTTTAACCGATGATTCCACAGACAGTTCATACAAAAAGACAGCTTGCGTTGTAGATCGATATTATGATGAGAATGCTGGAAAAATTACTAGTAAACTGTGGGATATCTCAAGTGTTTTTCCTCAAGGTGACGTTGAAGCAGCTGAAGAAGGAGCATCAGGTCGACGTCTTTATAATATACTAATAAAGACCTTCACTGACAGAGGTATCCCTTTGGATAATATCATCGGATTTGGTTGTGATGGTGCAAATGTTAATCTTGGAAACCATAATTCCATTGCTAGTCGGCTAAAACATTCGTGTCCTGGTATAACTATAATGAAATGTATTTGCCATTCACTTCACTTAGCCGCGAGTAGTGCTTGTGAAGCACACATGCCGAGAAGTTGTGAAGATCTTGCAAGAAACGTGCACAACTATGTACAGCATAGTGCCAAACGCATCGCAGGTCTTGCTATTTTTCAGAACTATTTCAATGTAGCAGTGCATACAATTCTCCACCCTGCACAGACTCGCTGGCTGTCATTACTCTCGGTTGTAAATCGTCTGCTGGAACAGTGGGAACCGCTTTGTTTATATTTTATTGAAAGACAACTTCTAGAACGTACAATAGCTGTAGAATCCATATCTGTTTGGCTTAGAGATACATTTATAAAGTTATTTTATTTATTTCTTGCGTGGGTTTTGCCTAAAGTTGTTTCGATGAATGCATTTTTTCAATCAGATTCTGTTGTAATAACGTCTTTGGTTGAAAAAATGGAATTAGCGTTCAGAGAACTTTTGATGGCGTATATGGTGCAAGAATATATCGCTCAAAGTCCACTAAACCGAATTGTTGAAGAGAACAATTGTTAAACCGAATTGATGAATTGAGTAAGTGTACCAACTTTTTTTTTAAAATACCAGCTTTTAGCGACATCTGTACCAGGATTGTTGAGCTACTATCTAACACCCCTGCGCGGGACTGAGCTAATGTAATCACGTTCATACTAAACGTATGTAACCGATTGATAAGCCGACACGCGGCGTGGCTCTAATATAACCCCGGCTTAAAAAACACCAAATACTTCCTTCATCGCCATCAGTGGCGTGCACCTCTAAATTCTCCACATTATTCCATCCTCATCAACTATTTCTCCCTCTACAACTATTCCACCCTAAAACAAGAATTACACCCACAACTATTCCATCTTCATCAACATTTCACCTAAAAAAAAATATTATTCATATGTACTAGTTCTTTTCTGGTTTTTGTCTGATTATCTTTGGTTTTGTCTAGTCTTGTCTGGTCTTGCCTCGTATTGCTTGGTCTAGTCTGGTTTTGTCTGGTCTGATCTGGTCTTGTCTGGTATTGGCTAATCTTGTCTAGTTTTGTCTGTTCTTTTCTGTTATTATTTCTTCTTGTTTGTTATTGCCTGTTCCTTTATTTTGCCTGATTTTTACTTTTAGCATTATTTATGGTAATATGAACCTCATTTTTTTGTTTAGCTTCGCCTTGGGCAGATGGAACTCGAAATAATCGATAGTAATTGAAGGTACTGCTATTCGGAAAAAAAAGAAAATTAATCGAGAAAATAAAAAATAAACGAACGATAAATAATGGATGCGATTGTGCGTTGACGCTCAAAACAGCAGAAAAGCTAAACTAAATTTAGCTTTTTTCTAGAAGACGCTAGATTTTTTTAGGTGGCGCGCATTTTAAATTCTCATCACGTAACCGAATTTGACGCTAGAAATCAGAGTCGAGCGTCGCATGAAAATGCTACTTTAGAGTTCTATCGGCAATTGCAAACAATTTTTTTTAATTTTCATTCAAAATAATGGGTCCCTTATTATTGCCAAACCTTCTTGGTTCTGAAGATAAACACCAGTTCCCGCGACCAAAATAGATGCTTTTTTGCTCGAAATAAAATTTCATGTTTTAGCTGATAAATATATTTAAGCATTGATATTTTGAATGGGATGGAGATTTTAAGCACTGGTTACTCTGTTCACTTGTCCGATAGTAAAATTTCGTTAGTAAAACTAAAACTTACATTCTTTAATTATAGATAACAATTTGCTTGACTGGGAAAGTACGATAAAATAAACGTGATCATTTAATTGCATTATTGGAAAATTAAAGACTCTTATAAAAGATAATCCGTGCCCGTGTCACTACTGGTAAATTAGAAATTAAACTGAAAGATTCAAATGAAACAATACAAAGGCAAAGAAATACAACACTCAACCGAAGTCATTTAGACCCATTAGTCTAACATCTTTTATGTTAAAGACAATGGAGAAGGTAATTGACCTTAGGACAACAGTGCTGGTTGCTGGTAGGTCCCTGCTTAAGCATTCCTATTGGGAAAAGTTAAATCCTATAGGCTTTTTCAGAATTTGAATAGGAAACATCATATTTGAATAGGAAAAGTTAAGAAATTTCTGGCAACCGGAAAATGCCTAATAGGATTATACAAATCTGAATAGGAAATACAATGATGATCGTTAACCTATAGGATTTAGAGCTTTCCTATTGACACAACTGAATAGGATTGTGATGATTCTAAATGGAAGTTAGCGATTCTATAGGAAATGAAGAGTTTTTATAGGAAATGAAAGTAGAGATCTAAATAGGAAACCAAGTGAATCAATAGGATAATGCGACTTTATCTTTATTTCTAAATTTCTGCATTATTCAATAGGTTTGGCTTACCAATGTCCAATAGGAGATAAATAGTTGTCAATAGGGAAATACGACTTAGAAATTATTTTTATTTTATAATGAATGATCCTCAATAGGATTTAGCATTATTCAATAGGATTGACTCCTCCAACATCTAATAGGAGATGAACAGATGTCAATAGTCAATAGGGAAATACGACATAGAAATTATTTTTATTTTTAAATAAACCTCAATAGGATTCTTTGATATTCAATAGGTTTGGTTTTACCAACATCCAATAGGAGATGAAAAGATGTCAATAGGGAAATACGACTTAGAAATTATTTTAATTGTCAAATACTTCAATAGGATTCTATATTATTCAATAGCTTTGACTCCTCCAATGTCCAATAGTAGATGAATAGATGTCAATAGGGAAGAAATACGACTTAGAAATTATATTCTGAGACTGCAATATTCCCATTGAATAGTATCAAATTTTATTGGAGCATCTAAAAGGAATTGCCTCTTTTCAATAGAGGAATTATAATCTGAGAAGTCCTATTCAATTTATTAAAATCCTATTAAAGAATCGAATAGGATTCTGGCTTATTCTATAGGAAATTCTGAGACTGCAATATTCACATTGAATAGTATCAAATCCTATTGGAGCATCTAAAAGGAATTGCCTCTTTTCAATAGGGGAATTATAATGTGAGAAGTTCAATTTACTAAAATCCTATTGAAGAATCGAATAGGATTCTGGATTATGCTATAGGAAATTCTCAGACCACAATATTCCTATTGAATTGTATTAAATCCTATTAGGAAATCGAATAGGATTTAGCATATCTCAATAGGACAACTGAATAGGATTCAGGAGATTTCGATAGGAAAATAAACCTTCAATAGGATTCAATAGGAAATTTCCGATGCAATTTTCCCATTGAACTTACCTCTCCCAATAGGATTGTTTAAGCAGGGGTACACTACACAATTGTCAGCATGCATACTGAGCAAGGAAATCCAAAGAGACCGCTCTGTATCAGCTGACAAATGAAATAGGAATCTTTGAGCAGCTTGCACGAGGCTTTCAAAATAATTCTTGAAAAAAGGAATATTTACAAATTGACAGCATTACCTCAAACTGGATGGAACAAATGCTAAAAACTAGAACGGCGGAGGCACATGTGGAAAAAGGGAGGTGTGTTATCAGTGTTATCATCATTGATGTGGAGCCTGGTAGTTGATGAATTACTGGCTAGGCTGAACGACCTAGACATTAAATGTCATAGCCGGAGGGAAGTTTGAGGGAACGCTCTCTGAAATCGTACAGAGAGGCCTCAAAGTACTGACACTCAACCCAAGCAAAACCACGGTGATACCATTTACAAGAATGATAAGTCTAAACTGCCCGTACAGTTAAATGGGATGGTAGTAGAATACAAACAGGAGATAAGGTATCTGGGTATAACACTAGATAGCAACTTCTTATGTAATAGACACGCTGAAGACGCGGTAGGAAAAGCCAAACGCACTCTGATGGTGTGCAGAAATCTGGCAGGGAAAATGTGAGGTTGTAACCCCACAATCTTTCGATGGATGTACACCATGATAGTGAGACTTGTGATCACTTACTGGGCAGTTGCGTGGGGAAGTAGAACCAAGCTGGTCTCTATGAAGAAGCAGTTTGAGAATATTCAAAGACTGGCGTGTGTCTGTGTCACGGGGACGATGGGGTTGTGCCCGACAGCAGCAATAGTACTGCTGCTGGATCCGACTGCGTTGCACCTTGTCGTGGCGGGGGCCGCCAGATCGGCGACTATTAGGTTCAGCAAAGAAGGAATAGGTAATCGGGAGCAGAGACCGGGACAGTCTCGCTGACAAGATCCCCTGGCTGGAAGTAATACCATTTCGAGAAAAACTACATAACAATGTGTATTAGTAAAGCCGATTGGAGCGACGAATCCTCTGCGTACCAGATAGAACAAAGTGCTACCAAGTGGTATACACAGGGCCCGATCTAAGGGGGGGCCAGCCGGGTAAATGCCCAGAGCGGCAAAAATGAGGGGCGGCAAAATTGAGGGCGCCGAGTTGCACGAAGTCCAAACCTTCAGAAATAATAAAATATGTACCTCTACATATAAAAAATATGTACATAAGTAGGTACATACTAAGAACACATAGTATTAAATAAAAATAACTGAAAAAATATTAGTGTAAGTTATTATATATATTTCAAAATATTATACAAAATAGTTTTCCCAGAGCGCCGAATTACTGAACGTGCCATATTTGTAAATAGTCTAGCGGAAGCCACAAAAAAAGTTACTAATTGCGACACAGCGACACTTAAGAAATCACTCAAGAAATATATCTCAAGTCTACAAGTTGTATTTTAAATTTAAAAGTGGTGTGAATATTGGTGGTAGATTAATCAGACAATTAACAATACATATTGAAGTGCGCATGTGATTCGTGTGAATTTACTAAGTAACTACCTATTTTATAAAATAAATCTGTAGTACGTAAAAAAATACGTAATTTTAAACTATTAGAAAGTAGTTTAAATCAGGGTTGATAAAAATCATGATTTAAAAAAAAAAAATTAAAGTAATCGGATTTATTTGATTTAAATCAGATTTTTTTATTCATTTACATATTCCAATCTTTCTTTATTTGGAAGTCGGTTATTATTATTAAAAAAAACCTCATTGTTTATTTTAATTATATTTTCACTATATTCTTCTAAAATTTCTTTCAGTTCTTCTAAAATTATCAATATTAATCACCTTCAAACAAAAAATCAACAATGAAAAATTTGAAAAAATCTACGACTTAAAATTGACAAGAACCGTTTGGGTATTGCTTTGCTTTGCAGTTTTGGGTAGTCGCAGTCACTTAACATATTATACTATTTACGTTCTTACTGGTTACATAATTATTTTTTGTCATCACCCTACGATTTTTGGCGCCAGAGACTCTTACAAGTCTTTAATGTACTTATTCAGAGTGTCAATTTAAATAGAATTTCAATTTATATGGTAATTTTTAATGGAATTTAAAAAAAACTCATTTTTTTGTGAAAATAAAAATTTCAAATTTGCTGGGAATCTGAAGAGTGAAAATAATTTATAAGTTGTAATTATAATTGAAATTTAATTTTTGATATTTTGTGTAATGGTATTTTTAAATTTGAAAAAAATAAATATACCTACTGTAATTGTACTAGTAAAACTAATTTCGGTTACAATTTCAACTGAATTTCAATTTTTATGCTACTTACAAAAAAGAATAGGAAAGTCACTTGACTTTTTTGGTTGATTTTGTTGTTAAAAAAGGTATTGATTTAAATCAACGATTAAAAAAAAACTAATTATTTTAATCGCGATTTAAATCACTGATTAAAATCAAGTGTTTAAAATCATCTCAACAATGGTTTAAACTTAACATTGTCCCCAAGAAATGAGTAACTTTTCTGCGGTAAAAAGTAGCCTATTTCCGTTTTGAAAGTCCAATTTATTTCTATATAGCAAAATTTATCAAAATTAATTCAACGATTTAAGCGAAAAAACGTAACAAACAGACAAACATAATTACTTTCGGATTTATAATATTAGTAAGGTTATTACTAGGGTTTCTGGTTCGGATATATCCGAACCGCAAAACCGCGGTTTTCTGTGCCAAAACCGAAACCGCATAACCGTCATAAAAACCGCGGTTTTCGGTTTTATCCAAAGATAAATAAAAATAAAATACATTGAATTAGTGCTCTTTCAAATTTCAGTTTTGTAATCTTTTGTTTCAAAAATGGCAACCATCGAAATATATGTGTTCGACCAATTTCAAAATCTGCATTTATTCGGAAAGCAATAGCTGCTCGGTTTCCCAAACAAATCTTGCCAAAATGTTCTTGAGGTGTTATGACCTTAATTCAAAAGGAATACAAAGAAAGAAAGAAATGATTTTAAAGTTTTAAGAATTAAAAGCAAATGGACAAAAAAATTTGGACGCCGAAGATACTTAAACATTAATATTCATGGAGAAAACATTTTTAATTGCAATTTAGGCTTTCTGCGAATTTTTCAGGAACTTGTTTTGTAAATAACATCGTAATAGTGTTGAAAAAAATTTAGATTCATTTAGAATCGGTTTCAGAAATGATATTGTGGTTGATTTGGATTAGAAAGTTGAAGTTCGCGGTGACGTCGCGACGCCGTTGTCAAAAATTTCGCAACGCGGTTTTTAGTCGCGCTTTACTACAAGCTTTCCCTTCACCAAAACATCAAATTTGCTTCGCTGTCTGCTAAATTGCGAGAACTGCAGAAGAAAAACCACCGCGAGTTCCCGAAATTTGACCCAGATTAGCAAGGTGAACTTTGCGGCGACGTCGCGACGCCGCTGTCAAAGACTTTCCAACGCGGTTTTCACTACCGCTTCCTGACTAACTGTCTTGTTTTCTAGCTTGAAAATTACGAAAACTACGGCGGAAAAACCAGTAGCCGCATTAGGAAATTGAACTTTGCGGTGTCGTCGCGGCGCCGCTGACAAAGATTTCGCGACGCGGTTTACAGTCTCGCTTTCTGACCACATTTTGCTCTAAAAAAACGTCAAATTTGTTGCGGGAGCTGCGAAATTTCGAAAAAAAACAAATGCAACCAATCCTCGTTAGATCTAACTTTGACGGGCCGTCGCGGTATTCGCGGTAGTTATCGCGCGATTTTAACGCGGTTTTCAACAAAAACCCCAAAGTTTGATTGAGTTTTATATGATTTGAGTTTATGGCCGTGGGATTATTATTGAGTAAGATACTACACATGACGATGGCCGGGTAATTAAAAAATGGTACAGATTGTCCTGCTGAACAACAAATTTGCATTAACCATACAATTCATCTCACTGTGTGCGACACTTTTTACAATAAATCATCTCAAGTAGAAAGCAGCTTTAGAAGTGAAGATTTATATACTGAAGAATCGCACGAAGAAGATATGGATAATGAGTATTACATCAAAGAAGATGCTGAAATTTAAAGTAATTTACAAATGGTAAGAAAACTTGTAAATTATTTTTTGAATAGGATGGTTGCGACAGTTACTACGTGGTAATCCATACTTACATTGAATTGAAAAATTCACTTTGTTTTGTTTTTTTTTTTTTTTTTTTTTTTACCACACTTATAATATAAGTGTGGTAAAAAACAAAGTGAATTTTTCAATTCAATGTAAATTATTTTTGTTTATCTCCGATAAAATCAGTTTCCTACAACGATACGAAAAGCTCTTTTTGAAAAGGAAATTGAATTAGCAATGGACATTAAGACAAGGAAGGTGGTCTTCTATTAAACCAATATAAGAAAAATTTATTTTTCTAAAAGTCGTAATATTACAGATTCTAATAGATTTAAATTCAGTGCATTTAATTGAAAATGTTAATTTTCGATTTATTATGAAATTTTATCTCCAGTAAGCGTAGCAGTAACAACATTAAGCAGCGATGATTCTAACATAGTTATGGCACAAGGTATAATAGCATATAAGCAAAGCTTCAATGAAAAATATCATAGGACGTTTGAAGACCCGTGAAAATCTGACATTAACAGAATTGGCTAGATGCTATTACTAGATCCTTCGAAAGTTCCAACAAAGTATATTTTAATGTAGGACTTTATCCAGACAACAAAGTAAAAATAATATTCCAATTCCAATTCAACTTCGTTGAAGTCGAAGGTGAATGTACGATAAATTCAGAAGAATTAGAAGAAGTGACCAATCCAAACTATTCCTTGCAAGACGAAGTACAAAATGCTATTCAAGAACAATTAAACAAAAATACTTATATGCAAACAAATCGATATCCTAATTCAATGAAAAAGGAGTTAAAGAGGCTAAATATAAAAGAACTTCTGAGAGAACAAAAATAACCTACTCCGAAGGATCATTTTCCCTAAGTGACAACTTTTGTACAAAACAAAGATCTCGTTTAAATATACTGCTACCTATATTCTACGGACAATAGTTAATACTACAAGTACTACTACCAAAAGTTCCTAAAAACCGAACCCGAAACCGAAACCGCGGTTTTTAATTTTCAAAAACCGAAAACCGCGGTTTTGAAAAAGTGCGGATATTCAGAAACTCTAGTTATTACATATCTATTTAAATTTAATTCATGTTTTTATTGTTTACGGAACAGAATGGCTGGCGGTAGATCACGCTTGTGGGGATACCAATATAAAAAACGAAAACCCGAAAAAGATGCAGAGCGGCAAAAGCAAGCAGGGGCTTTAGAGTCCTTTTTAAAGAAAAGTGAGCTTAACAAACCAACGTCACCCATACGAGAAACCGATGTAGTAGCTACGGCTTCGTTTAAATCACATGATGAACATACGCCCGATCCCAATATAATCTGTGAACCTGATGCTTCTACTTCTGGGTCAAGCGCTATTGTAGCTGATGGTGCTATTGCAACTACAAGTGTTTCTGCAGGATCAACGTCATTTTTAGATGTCGACCCAGCCACGTGGCCCGTTAGATTAACAGATGCAGAAAGAATATATTTGGTAAATAGAGGCTTTCCTGACCCACTGTATGAATTTGAATTTCCACAGTTGTTTTTTAGGATTTATACCAATCGAAAAATCTACAGGTCTGGCACTAGCATAAATTATCCTAGAACAATTATCAGCACTTGGATTGTCTTTAGAAAACATAAGAGGGCAAGGGTATGATAATGAATCTAATATGAAAGGTATTCAAAGCCAGGATAAAAAACATCAATCCACGGGCATTTTATGTTCCTTGTAGTAGTCATTCTTTAAACTTAGTGGTAAACGACATGGCAAAGTCCTCACTGGAAGCTACACATTTTTTTAGTACTGTGCAAAAAATATATGTTTTCTTTTCCTCTTCAACATTGAGATGGTCAATTCTTTTGAAGAATGTAAATGGGGTATTCCATGCCAAATCGACCACTTTTGACCCCGACCCTTTTCGATTTGGCCGAAAGTTTTCCATCCTTTTCTACCCTATAAAAAACGGTTCTCAGAATTTTTTTGAATTTTTTTACCTAACTCCAAAAAAGTTATGAATTTTTCAAAAAAATGGCTTTTTTATTTTCAAATAGCCATAACTTTTTCAAAACTAAACATTTAGGTACCTTTTTTTTTTAAAATTTTTGTTTTTAGATGTACTTTCCGATAAAAAATATTAAAATTTTTTTGTAAGTCAATACATATGGAATTTTTCAGTTTTTTGACAAAAATCAATGATTTTTCGAAGTTCGACATTTTTTTTTTTTAATTTTTTTTTTCTAAAATAAACTTCAATCAATTCCACAGTTATCCCTATAGAACCCAGATTGGGCCGATTTCTCTTTCTATTTTTTTTTATTCAATTGAAAAAAAATTGTTAAATTTTCAAAAATGGAAAAAAAAATTTTTTTCATAAATTTTATTTATATAATGAGATAAATACAATTCAACGATTTCACGGCATTATATTCACAATTTAGAGGCTTCATCGATGACTGTAATTAGTAAGATCAATAATTGATGCAGCTAAAATTAATTACTTTTCTCTCTGTCGTTTAAATATTTTACAAATTGTGTGTTCATTCGAATTCGAAAAGTTTTTAACTAGTAAACAACCATTTTTGTCCGGAATTATACAATGTAGTTGTTGAGTTCCTGTAATCGGTTTCGTTTTCAAAAATCGATCATTTAAATCATTTACTGCTGTGTCATAATCTTCTTCTGGGGAAAACTTCACTATAATATTCGGCAAGTTATCCGGTGCAGAAGCCCATTCAAAAAGTTCTTCTGGTGTCGTTATTTGTTTGTCTACCGCGAGTTGGAGACTTGCTCTCGCTGCAAGTCGTTTGAGAATACCACCGATTCCATCACACGGACCTTTCCCATGGGCAGTCGCAAAAAAATGCCATTCAGCAGGAATATCAAAATCATCTTCGTGGTAATATAAATTTACAAAGTTTTTAAAGTTTTTAAATTGTTGAGGAGCTCCATCAGAAAAATAATAAATCTTGTTACAACGTTCAGGAAGACTTTTCACGTAATCAGTTATTATTTCGATGAAAACATGAACAGCAACGGCATCATGTTTGTTAGAATCTGAGATAATTACTAAACTTTTGTGTTCAAGTTTGTTATTTACTTTATAATAAATAACGACTGGAAAAACTGTTGCCTGATTATTATTCCAGTGAAAACCAGCTGCCGCATTTTGTACTACGAAGGCATAATTTTCTGCAAAATCACAAATAATAACGTATTCGTTTGGTTTCAATGTTTCTTTCAATGTCTTCAAGAATTGGGCTTGCTCCTTAGCAATGAACGAATGAGGTAGAAGAATTTCTAACTCACTACAAAAATTTTCCACAAATTCTTCTGTAGGCTTAATAATAGTTTCTAAACTACTTCTCGGTTTTGATATCCAATATTTATATGTAATATTCTCGATTTCCCGGTCCTCAAAACATTTTAGTAAAATTTTACTCAACTCATCGACCCCAGGACAGTTTTTACATCCACCTAAATAACACTGAAAAGATGGATTTTCACATATAATCATGCTCAAGTAATCGTTGTAGTGTTTAATGGGCTTTTCTGTGTTCCTTGTCAAAGAATAAATATTTGCACCTAAAATAACAGTAATTTAGTAAACTTAAAATTCACGCATTTATAATTATTAATTAATTTGATAATTACCAAGCATTATTAACTTCACGTTTTGATGAATCGTACACACGCAGATGGTGTGTGTTCCACTTGCCCCTGCTAACACACAATGTTTTGGTCGCAAAGAAGCGAATTTTGAAAATCCAATTCTCTCAGCAGGATTTATTTCACAGAAACATTGGTATAATTCTTTTAAGTTAGACAGGATAAGTCTTTTTTGGACGTGTATCCGATTACCATCATCACTTCGAATTGATACAAAGTCTTTCATACCGGGCATTTGAGCACTATACTCATCATCGTTGTAAAAATTTTCTACTTTAAATTTTACCTGATCAGTAATTGTCCTCCCTATACAAAAATGTTGAGTAATTTAGTTTTCAAGTGTATTTAAAACATCGATTTTACGCTACCCATACCTAATTTCGATTCAGGTGTAGAAAATAAACCCGTTTCTTTAACCAAATTTTTTGCTACTCTTGACAAATGTCTTGATGTATTCATAGTTTCACAAATACGTCTCTCACTCCATTTTACAGGTAATAATGTTAAAATTTGTATTTTCAAAGACTTATCAGTTTCTTTATCGTTGAATTTATCATACAACATTTTAATTAGAGAGCGAAAATTTTCACCATCGTCATCAATCGATTCTTCATCTGAAGAAGAAAGCAAAACTTTTTTCAAGCTGTCGGATACCCGATTTATTTTATTGTTCAAAAATTGATTATCATTCAATTTCTTCGATGGAATCGGTGATTGATTTAACAATTCTAATGCATGGTTTATTACGGGTAATTGAGTTGCAGCGCTAACTTGGGATCCTGAGCTTGATTGTGATGCTTTGGGTTCGCTATCAAATGACATGGAACCTTAAAAAATAAAACTTACGGAATGATAAGGATAATGGGAGATCCGTGGCAGTTGTATTACTATCATTATCAGCCTGATCATTGTTGTCATTATTGTCACTATAGTTGTCTTCACGGTCACTTACATCAGCACTAGGATCATTACGAGCATTTGTTTGTTGCTTCACTAACTCTGAAGCTTTTTTTCGACATGAACTGCATAATAAATAATTATCATCTAATCCTAACGTTACTTTCATAATATCAGTCGCCGGACGTAAACCAATTTTTTTAAAATGAGATTCCAACTCAAAAGGATTACAACACCGATCAAATACCTTTTTTGACGCCATAAAGACAAATTAAAAAAGCGCTTATAAACTAGAGAAATTATTTATTTATACAACAAATGTAATGACAATCTTTTATAAAACACTAGATTGCACAAAAGATTTATAGGTTATGTTTTAGATCTCAAAATGAAAAAGCCGCACTTTTAATCAAAACATACTAGCTTATAGCATCTAGTTTACTGGCTATAGGTAAGTCGATAATTGTTATCCCTAGTTTATCGATCTAATTGATATATTAAAATTTGAATCTTACTAATTACAGTCATCGATGAAGCCTCTAAATTGTGAATATAATGCCGTGAAATCGTTGAATTGTATTTATCTCATTATATAAATAAAATTTATGAAAAAAATTTTTTTTTCCATTTTTGAAAATTTAACAATTTTTTTTCAATTGAATAAAAAAAATAGAAAGAGAAATCGGCCCAATCTGGGTTCTACAGGGATAACTGTGGAATTGATTGAAGTTTATTTTAGAAAAAAAAAATTTAAAAAAAAAAATGTCGAACTTCGAAAAATCATTGATTTTTGTCAAAAAACTGAAAAATTCCATAAGTATTGACTTACAAAAATTTTTTAATATTTTTTATCGGAAAGTACATCTAAAAACAAAAATTTTAAAAAAAAAAGGTACCTAAATGTTTAGTTTTGAAAAAGTTATGGCTATTTGAAAATAAAAAAGCCATTTTTTTGAAAAATTCATAACTTTTTTGGAGTTAGGTAAAAAAATTCAAAAAAATTCTGAGAACCGTTTTTTATAGGGTAGAAAAGGATGGAAAACTTTCGGCCAAATCGAAAAGGGTCGGGGTCAAAAGTGGTCGATTTGGCATGGAATACCCCAAATATATTACTCTAAAACCACTTAGTAACACGAGATGAGAAAGTCGAATCGAGGCAATAAAACCACTAAGACATCAAATAGGACAAGTGTACGATGCATTGTTTAGTGTCTACCAAAACACAGATAAGGAACCTCTATACGAGACGAAGCTTCGGGTTTGTTGAACCAAATTAAACAGTTTAAATTTTTATGTTCTATAATAATTTGGTACGAAACGTTGAATCGGATAAATCCGGTTAGTAAATTAATGCAAAGTAAAGATTTTGATTTCGTTTCTGTTATTAAAATACTTGAAAATACTCAAGATTTCTTTAAAAACTCACGTTCAGATGAGTATTTTACTCAAGTTCTTAAAGACGCAAAATTCTTAGCTTCTGAAATTGATTGCGAGGTGTTGGAATTTGCCGAAACTTCGTGCTCGATCCAAAAAGAAGCAATTTGGTTACGAGTCATTAGCAATTTGGTTACATAGTCACAAAAAAACAATCATTGAGCCTCGTCAAAAATATAAAATCGAAGTATTTTTTCACATTATAGATACAGCTATTAGAGTTAAGGTTTTCCCAGATTACTGAGCATAGTAAATATTTTGCTATTTTATATAACATATATGCCTTAAGAGAACTTTCAAAATATGAATTGTTAGAGCATTGTAAGAACCTGGAGACTAATTTAACCCACGACAACTCATGTGATGTGAATGCAATAGACCTTTCAAAGGAGTTATCAGTTCTTTGTATGTTTTTAAACAGTAATTTGTCTTCTCAAGACGTTATAACATTCATAACAGATTTAAGATTTGGTCTAAATATCAGTATTGCGCTCAGGATTCTTTTAACCAGTTACAGTTGCAAGTGGTGAAAGAAGCTTTTCCAAATTAAAAATAATAAAAAATTATCTGCGATCCACCATGACACAGAATAGATTGTCTGGATTGGCTATGATTTCGATAGAACACGACAGTATAAATTTACAGTATAAATTTATTAGAAATTATTACAGATTTTGCGGAGCAAAAAGTGCGAAGAAAATTATTTTAATATTTACAGGAAAAATGTTTTATTTACCTAATTTGATTATTTTTAATAATGACTGATTCGTTTTGTATCGTTACATAATAATGTGTTATTTTTACTTGCCTTAAATTTAAAAACAAATCATTTATTGTGTTTATTTATACGTAACGTATGAACCTTAACTTAAATATTATAACAGTATGTTCCTAATCTTTTTAACTTATTCAATTGGTCTCCATGACAATGACAATTTGTATAGTACTTATCCCGCATGAGTAATAAAAAAATTGTTTATTGTTAAAGGGTAAGTTAAAGGGTCATACCTAGGCACAAAGGAAAAGAGGCTTATACCCAGCACTAAGACGAAACAGGTTGATGATGATGATGAAATTGAAAGATAATATTATGTCGTTAAAAAAAATATTTCAATCCATTCAGTAGTTTTTGAGAAATTCTTTAACAGACATACATATATCCTTATAAACATACTTATACATACATACTCTCATGAACTTTTGTATGCTTGTTCAGAAGCCCCCGTAGACTAACATAGGTGAGTATTATACAATTCCAGCAATATCACATTTCTTTGGAATAGCAAGCTCATGACTTATGTGGTAAACACCAGGGCGACAGTGTAAAGGGCGGCGAATATAAGTTTTGCCCGGAGCGGCTAAATAGCTAGATCGGGCCCTGGGTATACAGATGGTTCGAAGACAAAGGAAGGCACCGGTGCAGGAGTATTTCAAACTCGTATCAAATACTTTGAATCCATGGGAATCTACCTAAGTATCTTCCAAGCAATCGAAAGATGTTCACAATTAACCCTCCACAGGAAATATCCTAAAAACAAATTGGTATCCTGTCAGATAGGTTATGCATAAATTATAAAACATTAAATGAAATCTATATTTTTTCCTACACTTTAATTGGCAAAAAGCTCTTTATTTTAAAATTCAATTACAAGGAGAAAATTCACTTTTACAATGAGCGACACATATAATAATAAGTTTATTTTTTTTTTCCAGCAGACAATATTTGTCTATAATGGACAAATCATAATAAAAATACATAAAATACATATAGGTAACAAGATAAAGGACAGATCATAATAAAAATACATAAAATACATTACGAAATTAACTAAGATATCAAGGTGTAGGTCGAGTAGCAAAATGGGCAGTTAATTGCTTCTTAACTGCACGTTTATTGAACTGGACGTGGAATAAATCAAACTCCGAGTTTTGTAAATATAAATTATTGTAGAGTCTGAGGCACCTAATCAATGGGGAATTGAAGTGGTGAAATGTGCTAGGTATGTTAAAATAAAAGGTTAAGTGACTCCTACTTTCTGTTCTCGGTACGGCAATGTAAATCTCGCTTAGGATTGACGGGCAATGTATTGCTCCTGTTAATATTTTTTGTAAAAAGATCAAAGCGATAATATCTCTCCTGCATAATAAGGAGTCGAGCCCAGACAAGTCTAGGAGCCAAGCCTCATCGACATGCGTCACAGGATAATAGCCACGCATTTTGAAGAAAACATATTTGGCAAACTTCCGCTGCACTCTTTCCAAAAAACGGATGTGTAATTGACTACATGGCATCCAAACAACAGCGCAGTATTCCAATTTGGAGCGCACAAAAGCATAATATAGCGCTTTTATGGAGGTGATGCTAGTGAAGTCTCTAGTGTTTCTAAAAATGAAACCTAACACTTTGAATGCATTATTAACAGTCTTTGTAATGTGAGGTACAAAGGTGAGCCTAGTATCCATAGTTACACCGAGATCTAAAATTTTATCGCATGACACTAGCGGGTAACCATTGATATTGTAATAAAATCTAACAGTTTGAGTTTTCCTTGTAAAGCTGATTTTTTTGCATTTACTAATGTTAAGTTCCAAACTATTTTTCGTACACCATACGTTCAACTGGTCTATGCTATTTTGCAGAAGTAAACAATCAGATTTGGCACCAATGATCTTGGCTATCTTGAGATCATCAGCATAAATAAACACTCTACAGTCAACACTACTAACAACATCATTGTAAAAAATTATAAAAAGTAGAGGCCCCAAATTGGAACCTTGAATAACTCCACTGGAGGTGCAGTAAACGTCCGATTTGAAACCGCCGTATTCAACAAATTGTGCCCTATCAGCCAGAAGAGACTTAATTAGCTTTAAGAAACCATTACACAGTCCAAACCCACCCAGTTTGTTTAACAAAATGCAATGGTTTACACGGTCAAAAGCTTTAGATAAGTCGGTATATATGACATCCACTTGGAAACGATCGTCTAGAGCTTTTGATACAAATTGTGTAAACTCAACCAGGTTGGTGGCAGTGGACTTGCCTTTTATAAAGCCATGCTGTTCTGGAGCTAATCTGGTGATCACATGGGAGTAAAGAATGTCAGATACAATACAATCAAATAGTTTAGCAAAGTTGCACAAGAGAGCAATCGGACGGTAATTTCGTATCTGGGTTTTGTCACCAGACTTGAACACAGGGATAACACGACTCATTTTGAACATTAACGGGTAGACTGATGTGTTTAACATTAGGTTAAATAAGTGGCATAACGGAACCAGCAAACAGTGAATAGAGTCAACAATAATAAAGGAGGGTATGTTGTCAGGCCCGCATACATTGTTCGATCTGATTTTACCAACAGACTTGAGGATGTCACATTCACTGATGGTGAACGAGTTGAGAGAGAGTTGATTAACACTTATATTGCTATTATGTACAGAAGCACAGCATTTTTCTCCACAGTTGTCACAGGGCGAGTGACTATCACAATTAAATACACTTGCGAAGTGGTCGGCAAACGCATCGACAATATCTTGCTGGTTCTCCAAGAGCTTATCACCATATATCATGGAGCCCGGCACACTCGTTGACCTTTTCTTTTGATTGATGAATTTCCAGAACTTATTAGGATCAGTTCGCAGGGAGTCCTCAGCAGACGCAATAAAACGCTTATAATCACGACGAGTTGCTTGTTTTATATCATGACGTAAACTCTTCACAGTCTCAAGGTGACATG
Source organism: Phosphuga atrata (assembly GCA_944588485.1). Classification (NCBI taxonomy): domain Eukaryota; kingdom Metazoa; phylum Arthropoda; class Insecta; order Coleoptera; family Silphidae; genus Phosphuga; species Phosphuga atrata. The sequence continues at coordinate 8,853,382 of OX155909.1, forward strand.
TAAGTTTGGTTTTCTTATAACGATTCCAGGACCTGTTTTTTTCTTTGATTAAGGCAATTGTGGCGTTGGTAAACCACATTGGATAGTGGGCAGTCTTGGGAGATAGGCTTGGTTTAGGAACGAATTTATCCATCAACTCGTAGAGGACACCATAAAAATAAGAACAAACAGATTCCACGTCGTTTATCAATAATATAGCAGACCAGTCTACACAGGCGAGGGCAGCGTATAATTCGATGAAATTCGCTTTGCGGAAATTGTACTTGGTTGGATCTTCTTTTCTTGGAAACTGGGTCATTAGTCGTAGATCACAACTTAGGCTGATGTCAAGGCAGGGGTGGTGCAGGTCCTCAGGTACTAAAGGATCTTGTTGCTTATGTACTACAGTGGACAGGTGCTCTGTTGTCAATATCAAGTCTAAAATTCTGTTATTCGAGTTGACAATTGTATTTTGTTGTTTTAAATTGTGAAGTGATATAAACTGTGTAAGCCTCTCATACAACTTAGATGTTCTTGCTCCGGACATGCACTCAGTTAGTTCTGGTATATTGAAGTCACCAACTAACAAAGCAGGGCGAGAAAAGTCAATAGATGAATCAAGATATTCAAAAAGTTGGGCATAATCATCTAATTGAGTGGCTGGAGGAATGTATAACACAATAATAGTGAGACAGGCAATTTTAATAGCTAGCAGTTCGGTATTGACAATTGGAGATACTAAATTGAGATTATAAGAGCTGAAGTTGTACCTTAAAGCAGCCAGTACACCTCCACCTCTGCCATAAGATCTATCACACCTAAAGACATTGAAATCCTTGGTAAATAATTCACATGAGTTGACATGAGACTGTAGCCAAGTTTCCGTTAATAGTATTACGTCCGCGTCACTCGTGCTACAGTTATTGTTGAACTCGACAGTTTTGGTGTTGAGCCCTCTTACATTCTGGTATAAAATTTCATAATTATACGTCTGCTGGAATTTTACATGTTTTTTGTTTGGGCAATGGTGGGCGTACCTCTAACGTACTTTAGCCGTAAATTGGTCTCACCATTTGCGGTACGTGCACGAAGTTCTTTGCGAATGTTGTATGCATGTAACTGCTGGGTAGGGGTTAAATCCCCGTTAATAAAGATCCCGTCTTTTTTGGGGTTGTTTTGCAGCACGGCTCGGACAGCGTATGCATTATTAAACACTACTTTAATGGGACGCATGATGTTGTATGATGTTTGTTTGGGCGACTTGTCTTGCTTTTTCCAAATTACAAACACAAAATTTATTACTCAGATGCTTAGTGAAATGTAGCCCCATCCTACATAAAAAGTTTCCAAACGCAAAGGGTTAAAAGGTTCATAAATAAAATAATTACTTTATTTTAAATTTATAATTTATTCCAGTATGATATTCTGAAAAGACCCTTAAAAAAAAACTCTATTTTGCTCAAATAAAAAAAATCTTTTCATTTATTAAATACAGAAGCTGAAATTCATCAAGTAGATTTGAATAAATAAGAAAAAAAATTTAAAAATAGTATTAAAGCAAAAATTATGTAGGCCTACAAAAATAATTCATTAAATAAATATTTCATGGTCACTTTTATTCTTAGAAAAAATCTACAAGGTGCTGACAAAAATGTAACATACAAATTAATAAAAACAAAAAAAAATATTGCTAGTTTTTACGCAAAATTATTCTCTCTTGTTGTGTTCTGACTTATGAATAGAAAAATCTAATCTAACATAAATAATGACAAGTAAAAATAGAGCAAATAAGGTAACTGCAATTAATATTGGTTCATGTAATAATAACACTGGTTGCCATTCATACAGAATATCCATATCCTGCATATGTTGTTCCACTAAATTGGTCTTCTTCACTTTAATTACTTGGCGGCCAAAGGAATCCAAATACTTGTGGGTAAAGGAATCTTCCAAAGATTCAACAGAGTAAGGGAAAGTAATTCTGACGTTTGAAACTCCAATAGGCAGAACTACACTAGTTTCTAATTCATTGAGATGCATGTCGTCATAAACGTGATCTACCAATCTCATACGAAGCATGTAATTATTGCTGCCAATTTTGTATAAATATTGGTAACTAGGTACGCTGTAGCCCAAAGTGTACGAGCTTCTCCATCCACCAAACAAAGGAAAACGAGGTCTTAATTCAAGCTCAATCCAATCTTTTCTAGGTTTAACTTGTGAAGTTGAAATGTTGCCATTACTATCTCTATAATAAATGCTGTGGGCAGCTGCTGGAAGGATGGTGCTGTATGATTTGATGCTATGGTGTGAGTTACTTGTGTCACGTTGATAATCATAACGAGAGAATGGTCCTTGTAATTTAGCTCCAGTATGTAATATTTCAATATCTTCCTGTATAGCAATGTTTCCCCAATGAGAAATTTCAATTAGGCGTTCTAAACGTGTTACTTTTAAAAATGGAGAGTTGTTTTCATAATGAATTATCATTTCATCAATAGAATATGCAGCAATATCAATGTAAGGACCATAGTTGATTGTGGAGTCCATTTGACTTACAGGTTTCAGTTTGGTGTAGTTTTCGACATTTCTTGAGCTTAGAGTTACACTTGTTGTTTGTTTAATAGTTTTGTATGGACTGTAGAAGTAATGATTACCATAGTAACGAACAAGTTGGCGTTCTTTTTGAGTGATGCTGCTTGGATATGGAATCAAAGCATTTGTATAAACATATTCAATAATAATTGTTGACGTTTTCCCTGAATTAATGGGCTGATTCAATTTTATACTGTACACTATTTCTTGATTCTCTTGTTTAATTTCTTCTACTTTCAATTGATCTTTGAAAGAATCTTTAACAACATTGTACGAAAGATTTCCTATAAACTCGGGTTCCAAAATATAATGTACGCTTGTGACTGGTTCCTTACCGGTGTTTTCTAAGGTTATAGTTGTCGTTATTTTGGCTAGTTGAGATGATAAATCTATAACTCTCTCAACATTTTTATTAACAATGTTAGTGTTAAAAGTTTGTAAACTATTCGCAGATGCGATTAATAGAAATAATGAACACACTACTTTTAACATTTTGTCACGAACAGACTCATTTATTTCGACGTACGGATTGTGGACGTATTGCAAATTAGTGACACGTACCCTGCACGTAACTCAGACTGCAATCTGATGAATCTTTCACATCTAGATGGCAGCACTACTCACTATTTTCATTTTCTTTCAATACCCCCTTTCAATATTGTTATTTATATTATATTTCTCTGTACCTAGCTATATATTGTTAACCATTTGATTTTTAAATGCTATTCAAAATTTGGTACATTCTTAAAAACACCTATTCTGGTACATATGGCAGAAAATGCAACTAACGTTGCAGCTCAGTGGCGTTGCCAGGGAACACACCAGGGGTGTTAGACGTACCAATTTCCTGGTACATGTACCAGCTTTCAGGGTCTTGTACCATGTACCAACTAAAAATTGTGTTGGTACGCAATTATACCAACTTTCAATATGGATCATGCAATAAAATATTTATTCTTGTATCTTTATCTTTCCTACTAAAAAATGAAAAAATTACGTAATAAAACTGACTTGCGTAGTGTAATGGCGGGTTTATATCATGAGCGTTGATTGGCTGATTTAAATTAAATTTAACGTAATGTAACGTTGATTGGCTGAAAGAGTCAACGTGACTCTATCAGCCAATCAACGTTACATTACGTTAAATTCATCCGTAAACCCGCCGTCCCGCCATAACTATATTGATTATTGGGAACTGACCAGTCTGACCACTTAACAGTAACAGTGACAGTTGGAAGCTTGGAACCTTAAAAGTGATAAATACACAATCACAAAGATACATCAAAACTTGGCTTAAATTTATTCAGGTATAACCAAAATGTATATTGACAAATTTTTAACTAATTAAAGTTTGAATAATTTAGTTACGTAGATTTTATTTTTCAATGTAAAAAAAAGAAATGAAGCATCTTAGTTTTTAACCAATCGAATTTTAATTTACTTTTTCTACAACCTTGTAACTATTAAAAAAAACTTTAATAATTATTTAAATTATTTTTAGGGAAATTAAAATACCTAAAATAATTTCTTGCTTAAATTTTCTAAAAACGATATTAAATATTGATTTTTAATATAAAATTATATTTGAATTATTTCACAAAAAAATATTATTGATGAATCATTGTTAATAATAATAATAATAATATATTGCTTTATTGTCAGTAGAAATACATGATTTCTGTGGACAAAGCACAGGCAAAATAAATAAATAAATAAATAAGTCACTTAAAAACTAAAACAAAACATATCAAGAAAGTACATACATACATAAATACATACATTCGTGAGAAAAAAAAACAAAAAAAAATAACGAAATAAATAAAGAAAAAAAATAAATAAATAAACAATTAAATAAATAACAATAGGCTAGCTGAGGCTAATAGGTGTGTGTGCAGTTCAAAAACTAGTGATCACCGAAGAATTCTGCCGTAGTGTAGTAAGGTCGTTCTAGGAAATATGACTTGACGGCGGAACGAAACTTGGAGTTATTGGTGATTGATTTTAGGTGGATAGGTAAATGATTGAACATTTTTTTCGCGTTGTAGAATATAGATTTTTTTATAAGTTCTGATCTAGGTAAGGGTAGATAAATATCCTGATCCAAGTTCCTTGTACTGTGTTTGTGTTGTGGTCTCTCCAGTAAAGCACGAATGTGCTTATGCATTAAGCTAACGGATTCCAGGATAAATAATGAAGGGAGAGTTAAAATTTTGAAATTCTTAAAGTAGGGTTGACAATGGGCTCTACTACTCAAACCAAACATATAGCGAATAGCTCTCTTTTGTAGCTTGAATAAAGATTCAAGTTGGAGAAGGTTGGAGTGACCCCAGAACGGAAGGCCATATCGCAGGTGTGATTCGAAAAGAGCGAAATAAGAAGATCTGGAAGTATGGAGATTTAGCTCTCTGGAAATAGACCTAATTGCGAAGCAAGCAGAAGACAGCTTCTTGGTTAAGATCTCCACATGCGAGGTCCATTTGAGTGAATTGTCTATGTTGAGGCCCAGAAATCTAACAGAGTCAACAGGGTTAATGACGTTTTTGTCTAGTATAAGAGGCGGTAGAGTACCTTTATAAGATAGGACTACAGTTTTCTTAGTACTTAATTCTAGGCAGTTAGAATCGTACCATGACTTAATACATGCAAGGTCATTAGATATTGTAGAGTGGAGAAGCGGCAGGTTAGGTTTTGACCATGTGATACTAGTATCATCGGCAAAGAGACAAATTTTTCCGCTGATATTTAAATTAGTTATATCGTTGATAAATACTAGGAAGAGAATTGGACCTAGAACGGAACCTTGAGGGACACCAACATCCACCGCTCTGCAGGAGGAAGAGTAGTCATTTACCCTGACGAACTGCCTTCTATTGCCAAGATAGGATTTGAACCATTCCTGAGGAGTTCCCCGAATTCCATAAAAGTGCAGTTTTTTTAGTAGAATCTCATGGTTCACACAATCGAAGGCTTTGGCAATGTCACAAAAAACTGTTGCTGTGAAAAGCTTGTTGTTAAGATTGTGGTAGATATCACTAAGAACAGAGAATATGGCATCACTCGAACTTTTACTGGATAAGAATCCGAACTGATTCGATGTTATGATGCTATATTTGGTCAAGAAAGCCATCAAGCGTACCTTGACGAGCCTCTCTATGATCTTTGATAGAGCAGGTAGTAAGGCGATTGGTCTGTAGTTGCAGCAGCTGTCTTTATCGCCACTTTTATGTAGAGGGATAATGATTGCTGTCTTGAGGCACTGGGGGAAAACACCCTTCTCGAAAGATTGGTTGATTAGATGGGACAGGGCGTTCATTGCTTCAAGAGGAAGGTTTAGAAATACTTTAACCGGTAGACCATCAGTGCTGCATGTAGACTTACTTTTTATAGCTGTAATGGCTTGTGATAGTTCCGAGTTGTCAACAGGACTTGAAGAAACTACTGGAATTCAAATTAGAGGCAGGAAGGAAGAAAAGGGGGTCGCAATTTGAAGATATATTAGTTGTTATATTTTTGGCTACATTTACGAAATAATTGTTCAAATCATTTGGATCAGGATAAGTTTGGTTAGGTGAACGAGGTTTATTTCTCAGATCATTCACTATTGACCAGGCCTCTCTAGCGACATTACTAGTAGTTGAGAGGCGATTTTGAAAGTAAACTTTTTTTGCCAGTTTGATGATTTTGATGTGTAAAGTACGGTATTGCGAGATGTACTTAAGGACCTTAGGGTTGACCGTGAACTTTTTAATGTACAGCAAAGAGCGCATGTTTTTGGAAGCTGTTCTAATTCCCACTGTAGTCCAAGGTTTATGACGCTTGGGCTTAATGGGAGTTAGGGGGAACGCTGAATTTCTAGCACAGGAAACTTTCATTAAAAAATCTGAGAAGTTAATGTCTACCTCTCCGGAAGGAAAGTTCCAATCAATGGATTTACATTTATTTCGAAAATTTATAAAGTTCTTCGCTGAATAAATTCTACCTAGGCGGTGGGAAGTGGGTTTTGGTTTTTTTCCTAGAGAAAAGTTGGTCAATATTGCTTCATGGTCCGAGAAGCCAGAGCAAATAACTATAGATTCTACATCGTTAGGTGGTAGGTCAGACACAACGTAGTCAATGGTGCTAGCTGTAGTTTTTGAGATTCTGGTCGGTGACTCGACATGCATTTGAAGCCCAAAGGAATCAAAAATGGATATCAAAGATTTCTGAACAGCACACACATTAGCGAAGTCAATGTTAAAATCGCCACATAAAATTTTTCTGCTTTTAATAGGTAAAGCATCGAGCAAGCTTAGAAGGTTCTGTAAAAAAGATGAACTATCTGAACTAGGTGATCTATAAATACATATTATATAGAGATCGAAAAGTAGGCTATGCACTAGCGAAAATTCAAAGACTTTCTCAACTAATAGGGAGTCAAAGTTCGAAATCGGAGAAAAATCACCCCTAGTTGAAAGTATTAAAGTTCCTCCATGAGCTGAGTCTCTTCTATTAAACCGAGCAACATGTTGTACAACCGATGTACTTTTCAATAAATACCGGTTCGCCTACTTTTAACCAATGTTCTGTTATACATACTATTTCAGGAAAGGTCATTTCTTCTAATAACAGAAACAGTTCATCTGTTTTGTATCTTAAAGATTGTATATTTAAGAGAACCATGCTAAGCTTGCTGTTGTTAGGTTTGGAAAACGTTTGGTCTTCCGAACACGTCAAATTATTAATTAAAAATTTCTTTTCGGCGAGTTACAGGAAAAATAATTTTTTTGACTATCCCTGACTTTTTGGAGGTGTATAATTCTTTCGGAAGAGACGTAGGACCTATAGGCGGAGAGGTCGGCTTCCACATCGGAGGTAGATATGCCATAAGCTTCGTGAAAACTAAAGAAGATGGCACGAAGGGCTTTTAGTTCTATTGGGAGGCCTTCTGACGCTAGAAGCACTTTTATGCTGGTGTTGGTGAATCTATCGTAACACACAGTGGCGGGTTGGTCATGAAGGTACGCAAGGTATAACTTAACTGCTCTCATGATGATAGGTTCCCTCAGTCTTGACAAGGTGTATCGATTATCTCCACTAGATTTTTTTGTTAACCGAACTACTGGTGGAGTCATGGGGTCCAATAAAGTTTGTGGGTCACTAGGCCTAATAGGGCTGGAAAATATTATCGAGGAACTGTTAGCTAGGACATTTGATTTGCAAGCGGCAATGGCCTGCTTGTCAGATGTGATCGTAGTAACAGTCTCGGTGGCTCGTTTGTTGTTGTAGGAGATGGTCCCTGTAGAGTTCACTGGAGTGACGGGATTACCTTGGCTAGTGAAAATGACCTGCCTAGTCTGGTGGGAGTCAACTTCAGGATTACGCTGAGATGGCAATTGAGGCGGAGATGGTAATTGCGGCGGAGAAGGTAATTTCGGCGGAGATGCTGCAGACCAATTTACGAGAACTCCAGTAGGCCAGAGGTTGCTTTCGAATAAGCCTTAGATTAGGCTTTTTTTCCTCACGCCAATTTTAAACGACAGGTTAGAGGGGTTGTAACGTTCTTTTGTTAGTGGGTAACATCTTATAAAGTCTGAAGTCCTCAATTTTTCTTTAATAAGATGAACCACTTGAATGGATGAAAAGCTGGGGGGAAGATTACTTGCAACCACATAGTGCCATTTTGTTCCACATAGTGCCATTGACTAGGAAGCCTTTTCTATTGCATAATAAATCTTAAAATAGAAATTTCTTGCAGATATATTAGTTGGGATAATGATGGTATTTCTGGTGGTGGATTTAATTAATTTTATTGCAGATTATCATGTCAGCAACACATAAAGAAACAGAAAATAACGATTCTGATGGTCCTTCAAGTTCGAAAAAAATTCTTTTAGGTCGTGATGATAATCTGCGTGAGAAACAAAAACATCGGAAGCAAAATTATCGTTCGGAATGGGAACGAGATCCACTTTGCTCTCCTTGGCTTGGACCGGATTCTGAGAATTCAACAAAAGATATATCCAAATGGTGCAACTCGAGTCTTGTTGCTGATATTACACTAATTAAAACACACAAGGATACGTATAAGCATTTAAAGGTATCAAGAGATCATAAAAATCCCTCAAATGTGATAAAAAGATATTTCAAGCCTCAAAATGAAAATAATTCTTTAAGCAAAAATATAAAAAATGCAGAAATCAAGATCGGTGGATTTATGGCTGCGCACAATATTCCTTTCGCTATTGTTAATGACTTGATCCCTTGCTTGAAATCTGCACTTCCAGATTCTAAAATATTAGACAATGTTTTTATGAAAAGAATGAAGGCCACTAAAATTGTTACTAACGTTATTGGTGCGTCTCATAAGGATGCTATTGCAAATCAACTGAAAAATACTAAATTTTCAATTTTAACCGATGATTCCACAGACAGTCCATACATAAAGACAGCTTGCGTTGTAGTTCGATATTATGATGAGAATGCTGGAAAAATTACTAGTAAATTTTGGGATATCTCAAGTGTTTTTCCTGAAGGTGACGTTGAAGCAGCTGAAGAAGGAGCCTCAGGTCGACGTCTTTATAATATACTAATAAAGACCTTCACTGACAAAGGTATCCCTTTGGATAATATCATCGGATTTGGTTGTGATGGTGCAAATGTTAATCTTGGTAACCATAATTCCATTGCTAGTCGGCTAAAACATTCGTGTCCTGGTATAACTATAATGAAATGTATTTTCCATTCACTTCACTTAGCCGCGAGTAGTGCTTGTGAAGCACACATGCCGAGAAGTTGTGAAGATCTTGCAAGAAACGTGCACAACTATGTACAGCATAGTGCCAAACGCATCGCAGGTCTTGCTATTTTTCAGAACTATTTCAATGTAGCAGTGCATAAAATTCTCCACCCTGCACAGACTCGCTGGCTGTCATTACTCTCGGTTATAAATCGTCTGCTGGAACAGTGGGAACCTCTTTGTTTATATTTTATTGAAAGACAACTGCTAGAACGTACAATAGCTGTAGAATCCATATCTGTTTGGCTTAGAGATCCATTCATAAAGTTATTTTATTTATTTCTTGCGTGGGTTTTGCCTAAAGTTGTTTCGATGAATGCATTTTCTCAATCAGAATCTGTTGTTGAAAAAATGGAATTAGCGTTCAGAGAACTTTTGATGGCGTATATGGTGCAAGAATACATCAACACACTCAAACTCCACTAAACCGAATTGATCCTGAAAATCGAGACAAATTTCTACCATTACGGAACATTTACCTAGGTGTACGTGCTCTAGAAGAGTTAAAAAAGCCAGAAATTTCAAACAATCAAGAGTCCATAACAGATTTTTTCTTAAGATGTCGCGGTTTTATGGCAAAACTTTGTAAGGAAATTCAGCAACGATTCGACTTTGATGATCCACTCTTAAAATTGCTTTCTCTATTACACCATTCGAAAGCTTTATCCAGACAAGAACGTAACAATAATCAGTCCCTTCTCAAACTCTTTGATTGTATTCCAAGAACCAAACCTAAAGATTTAATATCTTTGCAGAAGTTAGATGATGAGTGGCGTCGTCTTCCACTTGATGACATACCTGAAGATATTGCTAATGAATTAGCAGTAGACGTTTTTTGGCATAAGATTTCACTGTTGAAGGATAGTGGAAACTGTAACAAATACGTCGAATTATGCAGTTTTGCACTAGCTGCTCTCTCTGTACCTCATGCAAATGCAAATTGTGAAAGAGCTTTCAGTAAATACAATCTAGTTAAAACTAAAACCAGAAGTAGTCTAACCATAAGAAATGTTGAAGGATCTATGTTGGCATCACAATGTGTAAAGTTAAATAAAAACTGCTGCGCAGAATTTGAACCTGACACAGATATGCATAGCCGAATGGTCTCTGCGATATTGTACAACACTAACAAGGATCCTAAAGAAGATGATACAAATATTGACGATCTTGAGTTTACTTTTGAAGAAAACGTCTAACAATACGAAAATTATATGTGACATTAATGGTTGTACGAATCTCTAATGAGTACACTCTTGACGAGCTGTAAATTTTATGATATTTTTTATTAATAATTTAGTTTTATTTGAAATGAGAGGTTCTCAAAGTCACACTATTAATAGAATAAATAACTTTAAAAGATTTATTAATAAATTACTTTGAGAACCTCTCAATTCAAATAAAACTAAATTACTAATAAAAAATATCATAAAATTTACAGCTCGTCAAGTGTACTTGACACAATGATACTTGTCTCTGGTGTGCACTCATTACTCATTAGAGATCCTTACAGCCATTAATATCACATACAAGTTTGAACCTTATGCCTTGTTAAATAAGTATCATCATTACATTGATTCTTTATATTATTTCTTCACTTTGTATTATCTGTAAATAATAATTGATAATAAGTTCAAATAAAATAATTGCGCCGATTTAATGAAAAATGCTGCCAACCTAATCATATGCCTATTATTCTTTGTTAACACTTGTAATAGTAACCCTTAGTATATCCATTGTCGGTATCATTGAAGCAGTATAACATCGAATTATATATCCATGAAACATCTATAGGACGAATTTTATTGAGTAAGTGTACCAACTTTTTTTTTTCAATACCTGCTTTTAGCGACATCTGTACCAGGATTGTTGAGCTACTATCTAACACCCCTGGAACACACTATAGAATCAGTATAGAATCTAATACCAAAGTCGAAATATTAAAAAATATATAGGCAGTCAGGCACTGCCGACTGAAGTGAAAACTTTTGAAAAAAAACAGCTTTAAAGCTGGTTTTGAGGATTTATCAGCATTTTAATTAATCAAATTTGGTACATAGTTTGTTAGTATTGTTTTATGTAATTCTGGAATATAACTCTCTGAAGGAGAATGACTGTTATTGTCATCATCATAATATGAATTTGAACCCGGAATGTTTGGTTGATTCGGTGTTGATAGGTCAAAATGAATTGATAGGGATATATGGCACATTTATTGTTGATGGGTCTGCAATTTGTGAGTTATGGAAATTTTGACTTTTAGAAAAATGCCTTATAACTGCTTTTGAAGATTTATCTGTATGTAAATTAATTTTTGTTTGGAATATTCTTTACGACGTTTAATTTTTTTCTTCTTCTCAGCTGTGATTGTTCGATGTTTAGAAATTTCTGTATTAACTATTGCAAGAGCTTTTTTCTTATTCTTATCTCTATATCGCTGACTATTATTTTTATTTTGGAGTTTCCTGCCTTGGAGAGCACACGAGCACATTTGGTTGCCTAAAACTTTGATGGCTCTGATGGCTACAATCCAGTGTGGAGTTCGAGGATGTTGTTTTTTTTTTTAATTTTATTTTTTTTTTTATTACCCCCCTGGTTGGTTGGGACCGGTTCTTTTTTTTTTGTTATTTGTTTTATTTATTTATTGTATATATATATATATTTTTCCTTATTATTTGCTGTTTATTTTTTTTTTTTTTTGTAGCTTATTATTATTTTTTCTATTTATTCATTGTTACTAATTTTTTTTTTTTTTTTTTTATAAATTTCTTGGGTTTGGATGGTCATTTATTTGAATGCAGCGGGAGCAGAGTTGAGGATGGAAGATAGCTCGGGTGGGAGTTCGGTGGTGCAATGAGATAGGAGTTTGAGGTAGGGGATGGGGATCTTGCGTTTGGGGATTTTGTGACGAATCGTGACAGGGGGTTTTTGGAAGATGGAGAGAACTGGGGGTTGATTGGATATGATTTTTGAGGAAAGGCGACCTTGCAGTCGGGAGAGGCGGACATCGAATGGTACCATGTTGGAGATTTCGGGCAGGAGGGAGGATGGAAAATTGGGGGGCAGGCGGAATATGCGGCGGAGGCAGGATCTTTCGAAAGCCAGAAGTCGGCGAAGGTGGGATTCATGGCTGAGGGAAAGAGCGCAGACTGGATAGTCGAGGATTGGTCTTACGAAGGTTTTGTAGGTGAAGAGGAGGACTTTGGGGGAGCAGCCGCCGAGGCGACTACGGAGGCAGTATAGAAGACGAAAGCGTTTGCGCATTAGGTTAATGCAACGGGAGGTGTTGGAAGGTTGACGGAGAGATTTGTGGAGGATGGTGCCTAGATAGGTGGCGGAGGGTTGAGGTTTGATTATTTCGCCATGGAGTCGGATGTTGGGGAAGGGAAGAGCACCCCTTAGATAGGGATGGTGGAAGAAGACGAGTTGTGATTTCTTGGGGTTCATCTGGATGCGCCAGAGGCTCATCCAGGCCTCCAGGGTTTTTAGGTGGGAGTTTAGGCGGGAAGCAGCGACCTTAGGGAGGCGATTTGAGGCCCATACCACGGTATCATCAGCGAATTGCTGGAGATAGCAGTCGGGCAAGGTTGGGGTGGGAATGTCGTGGCAGAAGAGGTTGAAAAGGAGGGGAGACAGGACAGACTCCTGGGGGACACCCGCGGCAGGAGTGAAGGGCAGCGAGAGTGAGTCGCCGTGCTTCACCCGGCAGGAACGATAGTTGAGGAAGTTGTGGACGAGGCGAATTAGAGGCCAGGGGAATTGGAGGAGGATAAGTTTTTTGATCAGGCCGTCGTGCCAGACGGTGTCAAAGGCGCGGGTATATCTAGGAAGAGGGCGACAGAGACCTGACCGGAGTTGTGGGAGATAGCTAGACTGAAGGTGAGGTTGAGGATGGAGTGTTGGGTGGATCTGTTGGGCATGAAGCCGCTCTGGTGGTTGGGGATGAGGTGGTGGGAGTCGCAGAAGGTGCGGAGCCGTTGGGAGAGGATTCTTTCGAAAGCCTTCCCAATGGTAGAGAGGAGGGAAATTGGTCGATAGGAGTCCGGGGATTTGGGGTTTTTGCCTGGTTTGAGGATCATAATGGTGTGAGCACTTTTCCATTGGGCAGGGAAAGTGCCGGAGGAGAGGCAGGTGTTGTAGAGGGATGAGAGAAACTCGATGGCTGACTCAGGGAGGTGTTTGAGGGCAATCCAGGGGATGTCGTCGGGGCCGGGGGCGGAGTTTGTTTTGGCGTTGGCGAGGACGCATCTGACTTCGTCAGTTGTTATGGGGGTGGTGCAGGGTTCATCAGCGTCTATCATTGGGATGACTTGGGGAGACCATGGTAGAGGAGAAAGGGGAGAGAGTTTGATGAGGTTGGTCGTCTCGACAAAGAAGGGTTGATTAAAGAGGGGCGAAGAGAGAAGGTGAACCTTCTCGAGGTGGGACGCAAAGGCCTGGGCCTTATCTGGGGAAGAGGTGAGGATCTTGTTCTCCACGAAGAGATTGTGGTTAGGACGGCGGTTGCGGCCAGTAAGCGTGTTCAGGGCTTTCCAGAATTTGCCGCCGTCCTTGGGGTTGAGGTTGGAGGTGGCAGCGATCCAGGAGGATTCGCGGAAGGAACGGAGCTTGAGTTTAATGAGGGCGTTGAGGCGGTTCCAGGAAGCTTTGGTGAGGGGGTCGTGAGTGGCTTTGTAAGAGCGGTAGAGGATGCGTTTTTGTTTGATAAGGGAGACTATGAAGCTAGGAATTGGGGGACGGTCGAGAGGGATGACTTTCGTTGGGACACTTGTATTTATGGCTGAGTGGATTGAGTAGGTGAGGGAGTCTATGGCGGAGGATAGGTCAAGGCCAGAGTTGATGTTTGGAGCGGGAAGGGAGAGAGAGATTGAGGATTGGAAGGAGTCCCAGTCGGCGTTCTTCCAAGACCGAGTGGTCTTGGAAGATTTGCGCGGGCTGGGCCTGGAGCAGATGAGGGTTTCGGTGATAAGGGGAAGGTGGTCGCTAGTGACGGATGGGCCAATGAACGCCGAGTCAAGGTCGGTCAAGTTGTCTGAAGAGAGCTCGTTCGTGCGGTGCGACTACTTATAGCTATCTGGCTTCGGGTCATGCGCGTTGTGTGCGGTGCTTCGGTTCGGTTGTTTGTTTGTCTTGTTGGTCGTACATGAGTCTGGGGTGTCTGGGATTGCATTTTGAGGGTGGATATGATCGGTCGTCATGCTAGGGACAGTCTCAAGGAATCGTCTCTCGTGTTCATGCAGTAGTCTCGTTTTTCTATCTCTATGGCTTCTCTGTATACTCATGACATTTTGTGGCTAATCTGTGCAACGGTCCTTGAATTTCTAAAGTCCATCCAGTGACCGGTGTTTGTGTGTTGGACAAGTGCCGATGAAACTTTGTCTCTGTGTCTGATTGAAACTACATGTTCTTGAATCCTAGCAGATACTTTTCTATTGGTACGTCCAATGTAGGTTCGTTCACATATTCCGCAAGGTATTTCGTAATTCCATGGGATTCTAACGGGATGGTGTCTTTAACGCTGCGTAGCATGGACGATATTTTCTGGTTAGGTTTGAAAATAGTGTCGATGTTGTGTCTTTTAAGGATTCTGGCGATTTTGTCAGTTGATCCATGAACATATGGTAGGTATGCTGTGCTAACGGGTTTCAGTTCTTTGGCTACTGTTCTCTGTACGACGGCAAGCTCTGGATATTAAGCTGTTTGGATATCCATTTGAAGAAAGAGCTTCTCGTAAGTTCCTCAATTCTTTCGGTAAGTTAAGCTGGTCGGCTAGTCTTTTGGATCGGGTGGTAAGAGTGTTGACTACAGATGCTAGTTGTTTGGGATGATGGTGCGAAGAAGCGTTCAGATATCTGTATGTGTGGGTTGGTTTCCGGTACACAGTGTGACTAAAAGTGCCGTCAGGTTTCTTCTGTACCAAAACATCCAAGAAAGGAAGTCGTTGATGCTTTTCTATCTCCATTGTGAATTTAATTTGGTCGTGTTGAGAGTTAAGATGGTTAAGGAAATTGTCCAGCTCTGGTCTGATGTGGGGCCAAATTACAAATGTGTCGTCAACATATCTTAACCAGAGTCAAGGTTTAAGTGTGGCTGATGAGATTGCCTTTTCCTCAAAATCTCTAAGAAATATGTTGGCTATTACTGGGGATAGAGGTGAACCCATTGGTGCTCCTAGGACTTGTTCGTATATTTGACCATCGTACCTAAAGTATGTATTCTTTAAACAATGTTCTGCCAGATCTGATACATACTTTTCTGGTTTTAATTTTGATCTTATGATGTTTAAGGCCTCAGGGACCTGTACTTTTGTGAATAAAGATACAATGTCAAAGCGCACAAGGAGGTGGCCGGGCTTGGAGGTGATTTTTCAATATGTCTATGATGTGTTCAGCATTGCGGACATAGGAATCACAAACTTCGGCGTATGGTTGTAAACATTTTGCTAAATGTTTCGCATGAACTTGGACCGGTGAACTAACGGAGCTTACTATTGGTCGTAGTGGGGCTCCATCTTTGTGGATCTTTGGTAAACCATATATCTTGGGACACCGTGAAGATTTCTCCCTTGGTATAAGATAATTCATTGTTTCCTTGCCAATGCTAGAGCTTAGGATCTTTTGTCTGGTAGTTTTCTCAAGATAGGTTGTGGGGTCCGTTGTACTGGGTAGATAAGCTGGATCATCTAAGAGTGTGGTCATTTTTTGTTTATATTCAGCACTGTTCATGACTACAGAGGAATTTCCCGTGTCAGCTGGTAGGACCACAATGCTGTTGTTTTCTCTTAGTGCCTTGAGGGCTTTGAATTCCTCGTATGAGATGTTTCTTGTCGGTGGATTGGCAGATCTTAAAATGTGGCATGTTTCCTGTCTTATTGTCTCGGCTAATGTGACAGGGAGTTGTGAGATACCAGTCTCGACACCAGTGATTATGTCTTCTTTGGGAAGGCGAGTTGGTGCTATTGCAAAGTTAAAACCCTTGGCCAGTACTGTTTTGGTGGGTTCGTCTAGGGGCTGGTCTGAAAGATTGTAGACCACTTTGTCGATGTTGAGTGGTTTTGGTGCAGGTTTTTGTCTCCGTCTGAGAAGGTTTTATTTTTCTTTCTGTCTATTGGTAATTAATAATCTATTCTGTTCGGCTCTGTTGTTAGATATTAAGTCTATCTGTTGCCAGAATAGAGGGTGTAGCATAGTGGTTAGAGCTATGTGGGTGGTCAGGATATTTTGACTGATGCTGCCAAGTTTCTGTCGTTTGGTTTGGATTTCGTCCCGAAGCAAAGCTTGGCTTGCGTTGTGTAGTATTTTGTTTGACCTGACTGTCGGATCATATCCACCCTCAAAATGCAATCCCTGACACCCCAGACTCATGTACGACCAACAAGACAAACAAACAATCGAACCGAAGCACCGCACACAACGCGCATGACCCGAAGCCAGACAGCTATAAGTAGTCGCATCGCACGAACGAGCTCTCAGTATGCGTCTAACGGTTGACCCGCACTGACACGAAGAGCATATATCTCTTGAGAATGGCGAATGTAAGTTCGCCGAAACGTCGAGAATCCGGTTCTTTTCAGAGCCAACCCTCAGCATCAACGCGGAATCCCCGAGAAAACAATACAACACACATATATATATATATATATATATATATATATATATATATATATATATATATATATATATACATATATATATATAAATATATATATATATATATATATATATATATATATATATATATATATATATAATCAATATATTGTAAAAAGAATTTACGATTTAATGTGTCAGTGCACAAGATGTAGGTCATACATAAAATAACTGAAGGATTAATATCTAAAAGACAAAGAGCACGATCTAATGATGTCTAACAATAGTACGGACAATCTTCAGCCACTTTTAGCACATGAGTTCAAGATACTCCATGTGAGCCGTTTCGCTGCGTCAAAGCAAGAGACTATGAAACGGTCAAGACCTATAGTGTCAGGGGCTGAAGGCCTGCAGTCTTACAAAAAACTAAAAAGCGATAATCTGCCAATAGTTAAGTTAACATCCAGTTTTTAGTCGCTTTTTAGTTTTTTTGTAGACTGCAGGCCTTCAGCCCCTGACACTATATAGGTCTTGACCGTTTCATAGTCGTTTGCTTTGACGCAGCGAAACGGCTCACATGGATTATCTTGAACTCATGTGCAAAAAGTGACTAAAGATTGTCCGTACTATTGTTAGACATCATTAGGTCGTGCTCTTTTTCTTTTATATATAAATCCTTCAGTTATTTTATGTATGACCTACATCTTGTGCACTGACACATTAAATTGTAAATTCTTTTTACAATATATTGATTATAGTTCTCGAGCCGGTAGATTCGTAGTAGGTGACAACCCGTGCTCCACATAGGATCTGCCTCCTAATGTTGATAATTCCCAAATTGTTTTTAGATAAATGTGTTTGAATCAAGCATACTTTGCATACACAAGGCTCCGAGTTGTCACTAAACATTGATCCGGTTAGTGCTGAGTGTAAAAGTAACGTTTGCAAAATTCTGACACTAAACCATTTTTTTGGTTTGTCTCGCGCTCTATCTACAAACATCTCCGAATCATCAAGCGTATAAGCTTTGGCACACAATTCAATTGAATCGGACGTACCGGGATAATCTTAAACAATAGTTAAGTTAATATCCAGTTTTTAGTCGCTTTTTAGTTTTTTGTAAGACTGCAGGCCTTCAGCCCCTGACACTAGAAGTCTTGACCCTTTCATAGTCGCTTGCTTTGACGCAGCGAAACGGCTCACATGGAGTATCTTGAACTCATGTGCTAAAAGTGACTGAAGATTGTCCGTACTATTGTTAGACATCATTAGATCGTGCTCTTTGTCTTTTAGATATTAATCCTTCAGTTATATATATATATATATATATATATATATATATATATATATATATATATATATATATATATATATATATAGCACATACGAAATTTAAAATGACACTTGCTAAGGGGTCGTCCATTAATCACGTGATGTTTTTTAGCAACTTTTTAAAAATTCACGCATTTTGGTCAAAAACGAAAACTTTGAACCTGTTGTAGGCCTGAACAACAGGAGTTGTTTTTTTAATTCGGATACGAGTCTATCAATAAGAACGAGAAATATAATAACCCTGAAAGTACTATTGTAGTCACTTTCATTTCTTCATCGCGTGTTGCAGCATATATTTTTTCCTTTTCGACACGCTTAATAACATCGCCTATTCTTCAAAATGCTTAAAATTGTCTCGTTCGTGTTGTCAATTGTTGTAGTTGTAATTGTTTGCATTTATAAGTATAACAATAAAGATGTTTTATTAAAACTTGCAAAGGGATTCGTAAAGATCGGCATCAGTGATCTACGGTAAAAGCCTGCATATCAATTTTCACTTTGTTTATTCTTTCAAAAAAAAAAAACACCACACAACAACCATTACCGCCGTTTCCAGTTTTTCTAAATTTAAAAGTATTCCCGTCACTTCGTTTCGCATTACAGTTTTTTCGGTAAACTCAAACTTCTAGATGCGTCCTCTCTAGCTGACCAACGTGTCAAATTTACTCTCTTTAGCATTTTCTCTTTCCCAATTTCAGTCATTAACTTTAGCCTGCGTTGTGTCTAATTTATAAAAAATATTTTTTTTTAAATAAAAATTTTATTAAATTTTTTTATAAAAGTCTTAGATATTAAACATGTAAGATTAATACATGTAAGAAATTGGATGACTCAATCAACAGAGGCGGCTTTTCTTTTCGGCGGCTTTTTCGTTTGTATCGCCGCTCTATATATGTCTCTCTCAGACTCAATACCACTACGCGGCCTACGCCCCTAACAGCTCGGCCCCGTCGATCCTGCTTAGGACCAACCACTACTACGCTAAATTGTAGAAAAAAATTAATTTAACAATATGTGGTGAAACATATTCTATATATTACATGTTGAATTGTTTGCGTGGACCTATTAACATTTACATTAATGTATATAAAAATGAATCTTTTTAATTTATGTACGACAAAAAAAATGTTGGCCCCAAATTTGCCGCCCCTAAAATCTGCCGGCATAGGCTCCAGCCACTCAGTCTGCTGGTAAATCCAGCACTGTCCCATTGTAACTAGTCCTACTTTAGGTATTGTTTTGAGACAAAACATACGCGGCAATGATTTACACATGTATTCGGCGTCAAAATCATAGACTTCTACTGGGACTAGCAGCGAGTCGTGCGCCACCTTTCGGTTTAAAAATCGCGCGTTCAATGAAAAAATAAATACACGTGATATCTCAGTACACCCCCCATCCCCCCCTCGTGTTGTTTCGTGATTTTTCACAAACACCCTAACCCCATCTCGAGCCACACGTGATTAATGGACGATCCCTAACTTAGATGCTAGCGCACATCCCGTCAGAGTAAGTGATTTTAAGAATGTACCAATGTGTATTAAATAGTAACATTTGGATCTTTTTTTCAAAAATTATAATTTCCAGGAAATAATTGTATACATATCGTCAACAAAGTTGACATCATTAGTATAACAACACTTTCTATAAAATACATTTCTTAAAAACAACTACTTCACTGGCAAACACCACGACTGACATTGAATTACATTAAGAATGTTTTGGGTTCTATATAACCCTGTAATTTTCCCAAAAAACAATATCCTGATCAAATACAAAAGATAATTATCAATTAATTAATGAACATCCATATACGCGTTTCTGCCTTTTGACTTTATCAGTATGGCTTTATCATTAACAAATTAAAATTAGAAATAAAATGAAATACGACTTACCTAGTCTGTGATTTACAGCTGACTGGTATTATCGTATTAGAGATTATTCTGTGTGATATGAATCTTCAATGTGTATTATTGCAATTTATTACAGTATAATCTTGATAATCCGACATATATGGGACCAGACAAATGCCGGATTATCGGGATAGCAATTTTACATAATTTATGTACAATTGTATTTCAAAAAGAATAAAATATGTATATATAGGTAAACGTGTACATACAAAAAATATGTACAAACTAAAATAAGAACAAATAGTATTAAATTAAAATAACTGAAAAAATATTATACAAAATAATTTTGCTTCTCGTTTTTTTGCTTTAAACTTCGTATCAAAAACGCGCTCTGGCAACCTTTTCCGCACTAAAGGTGCTCACAGACCGGAGTGGAAGTTTCGCTGCCGCAACCGGTGCGATATCGCGGCAGACCGATTGACACGGCGCACAGTGGGATAAAATCCCAAAAAACTGGCCATAAATAGAAGGTTTCATTCTATCCACAGCAAATTTCGCATGGAAGGGTTTTTTGGGTCGCTGATTACGAATTTGAGTTTTATTTTTCCAAATACAAAATGGCGGATCCAATATGGCGAACATTTTCCTTACAATATGTTTCCATATGGGGAAAATTTGACAGGAATGAGATTATTGGGGCACTGATTACGAATCTAAGTTTCAATTTTCAAAATCAAAATGGCCGATCCAATATGGCGAACATTTTCCTTAGAAAATGTTTCTATATTGCGAAAATTTGACAGGAACGAGATTTGTGGGACAAATTTGTTTTATTTTTCCAAAAACAAAATGGCGGAGCCAATATGACAAACATTTTCCTGAGAAAATGTTTTCATATCTTGACAATTTGATAGTCCACATTCAATAATTAGCGCTAATGCCTCGTCATCAGAAAGTTGTTGTTCTGGGACAAATTTTAGAAATTTTTTATATTTGGAAGGTTTTGATAGACTGCCATACTTGATGTCATGTAAAACCTATGCCGCAGCCGATTTTCCCTCTGCTCTCAAACTAATTCGCGTTGCATATGCCAGTTCTGCGCTGCTCTTATTTTTTCGAATGTCCTCTGTCCTTCTGCGTTTTGTTCTCTCACTCGCTTCGGAGAAGCAGACAAGCTTTTGTAACTACGAATTAATATACAGTATAATCTTGATAATCCGACACATATGGGACCAGACAATCGCCGTATTATCAAAAAATTCAGGATTATCATGATTAAAACAAACCAAGAACAATTTTGTATATTTTAAGTACAATTGTATTACAGACGGAATAAAGTATGTATCTATATAGGTAAACGTGTACATACAAAAAAATATATACAAACTTAGAACAGATAGTAAGACAATTGTAGAGTGGAGTTAGCTTGGTCATAATCGTCAATCAAGTTTTCAGAGCAGCGTGTGTTGGCCAGACTTTTTTCCAAGAACACTGGATTTTGTTGTTTTTGGCTATATTTCTTCTGTGCGCGAGGATTATATCCGGCGCGGGGGCAGCGTAAAGAAAAGACATGTATTTCTGACATGGGTTCGGTTCGAGAGTTCGAGTAAGACGTGCGAGTGTTTGACAAAAAGTTTAGTTGCGAGTATAACCGCTGGTAGTTCGCTATTCGAAACTTGATAGTTCGGTTCGGTAGTTCGAATTTCCAGCGCAGCCCTACGACAGAAGGGGCCACGAAAACCCCAAAAGCCAAGAAATCATACCAGGAGAACAGGAAAGAGAAAAGGAGGCTGAGTGTAAGGAAACAGAAAGAAGAAAAAGAAAAAAAGCAAAGATAAGGGTAGCAAGAAAAGAAAGAAAAAAAAAAGAGATAAGAATAGAAAAAGGATAACATGGAGTGTAGTGAGCAGGAACGCAGTTCCGATAGTGAACAGGCCAACCCATTCCAATCTAAAAAACGGCTAGGCCGTTCCCCCTGCTCTAAGAGAAAAAAGGAGACCAGCCCAAAAGAGGCTAGCCCGAAGGAGGGCCACAAATCGCATCGTTCGCTGATTGAAGCAAATCTCTCAGTGGTCCAGGAAATGGCGGAGATAAAACGCGAGCTGATGCGATTCACGAAGAAATTAGAAGAAGATAAAAGAGAGGAGAAAAAGTGGAGAACGGAATTAACAGAGGAACTAAAAGCGATGAGGGAAGAAAATAAATTAGCAAGAGAGAAAATTATAGGCTTGGAGAATGAGATTAGAGACTTAAAGAAGGCAAGTGCAGACAGGGAATGTAAGATAGAAGCAGATAGAAAACAAATGGAAGAGAAATTGGCTAAAATTGAAAATTTTAGGGAAGAAAAGTATAAGAAAGAAAGAAAGTTAAACATAGTTATGAATGGAATTAAAGAAGAAGCTACGTGGGAAAAGGAAGTAGAGGACTTGCTAAGGAACAAATTTCAAATAAATGTGGTACAAAACATGCACAGAATAGGAAGCCCGACAAATGGAAAAACCAGAGCAATATTAATTAAAATGAATAACTGGGAGGAAAAACTAAGGATAATGAAAATGAAAAACCAATTAAAAGGATCGCAGGTCTACGTGGACAATGATCTCACAGAGAAGGAAAGAGAGGTGCAGCGGGAGATAAGACAGAAAGCTAAAGAATTGAGGGAAAGAGGCAAGTTTGTAAGAGTAGGATACCGAAAAATGGAAGTAGACCAGAGGTGGTACCACTACAATGATGTTACAGGAATAAAGGATATAAAATTTCAGTAAGAAAGAATAGGGAGATGGAAAACCAGCAGGTCACGAAGCAAACGAAGATATTGTGTTGGAATGTAGCAGGTTTGAAGAGAAAATTAAGAGCGGATTATAAGGATGACTTGTTGGTTTACATGAAGAGCTTCGATATAATTGGAATAGTGGAAACATGGATTGACGAAAAGGATTGGGAGGAGGTGAAGAACGAACTGCCAGATAACTTCGCGTGGAAGTGCCAATGGGCAAAAAGAGATTTCAACATGGGGAGACCAAGAGGCGGTTTAATAACCGGAGTAAAAAAGAACATAGAGGAAGAGAAAAATTATAGGGGAGAAGATTACGGCGAAGGGATTCAAATAAGAAAGATAAAATTAAACGGGGATAAATGGAAATGTATTATAGTTTATAATAATAAAAGACTAAAAGAATTATTAACGGAAATAGAGACGGAAGCAAACGAGGAAACCTTGTCTAAAGTTATAATTGCGGGGGACTGGAACGTAAGAATAGGGGAGAGCCAGGTTGAAATCTCGGAGAAGGAGGACATGAAGTAACAAGAAAATCCAAAGACAAAATAATCAACGCGGATGGTAGAAAATGGCTTGACTGGATGAAGGAAAGAAAATGGAACATATTAAATGGATGCACGGAGGGAGATTGGAGTGGAGAGACAACGTACGTAGGGGGAAGAGGGATGTCAGTGATAGACTATGTAGTTGCAAACGAGACAGCAACAAGTGATATAATCAGCATGGAGGTAGGGAACAGGATAGAGTCGGATCATTTCCCGCTGGAAGTAACGGTAAAAGGAAAAACGGTGGTTAGTGGACAGACGGAGAAGCAGAAATCAGTAGCGATATGGAATAAAGAGGCGGTACAAAGATTTAAGAGCAACCTGGAAAACTGTCAGCTAGAATCAATAAATAGCCTAGAACAACTGGTATCTAAAGTCCATGAGGCGATAGTATGGAAAAATGTCAGGAGTGAGCATTATAACAGCGCATGGATTGATAAAGAATATATCTCCAAGAAAAAACAGTTGAGAGAGGATGTCAAGAGATGGAGACAGAGCGGAGGAACTCCAGGTAAATTAAAAAATATGAAGGACCAAATGAAAGAACTTGTGAAGAACAAAAAAGGTACGTGGCAAAGAAAACAAATGGAGGAGGCTAGGAAGCTCAATAGTGAAAGAGAAATATGGAAGTTTATTGCCAAAAATGTGGAAAAAGCAACCCGGAAAGTTAATGAAATTAAGATGGAAAGATGGAGAGCACATTTTATGCAGTTGCTGGACGGAAAAGAAGATAAGGGAGCAGAGGAGACAGTGGAAGAGGACGGAAAAGAAGAAGAAGGCCATCGACCAGAAATTATGTGGGAGGAAATGGAGCAAGTGCTGGGTGGGCTGAAAAGAAGAAAAGCGACAGGTCCGGATGGAATCCCAAATGAAGCGTGGAAACTAGCGCCGGTGTCAATACAAAAAAAACTCCACGAATTATACAACAAGATTTTCAAAGGACAGCAAGCAATTCCAGAAAGCTGGAGGGAAGGGGACATCGTACCAATTTTCAAAGCAGGAAATAAGGGAGAAGCAGAAAATTACAGAGGCATCACACTGATGGATACATCATACAAGATATATGCAAAAGTAGTGGAGATGAAAATACAGGAAGAAATTGAGGAAAAGGAAGTGATTCCGGAAGTACAAGGGGGATTCAGAAAAGGGAGGGGAACAACGGACCAGCTGGTTACCTTAAAATACGTAATAGAGCAAGAGCTGGCACAGAAAGGTGGAAAGGTGTGTGCTGTATTCATAGAT
Organism: Phosphuga atrata; assembly: GCA_944588485.1. NCBI lineage: Eukaryota > Metazoa > Arthropoda > Insecta > Coleoptera > Silphidae > Phosphuga > Phosphuga atrata. Next base: position 8,878,068 of record OX155909.1, read on the forward strand.
CTTAAAGCGGCATATGACACAGTAAACCGAAACATGCTATGGGAAATGATGAGAGCAAAAGAAATTAGTGGGTGGCTAGTGAAGGCAGTTACAGATCTATATGGCAAGACAAGCTGCAGAGTTAGAATAAGTGAAAAAAAATCCGAAAGATTCTGGGTTAGGAAAGGGTTAAAGCAAGGGTGTCCACTTAGCCCTGTCCTATTTAATGTTTTTATAAATGGCTTAGAAAAGGTTTTAAAAAATGGGCAGGCAGGAGGAGTGGTAATAGGTAGGATGAAAGTGTGGTCTCTAGCTTACGCGGATGACATAGTTGCTTTAGCAAGAACAAAAGGGGAAATGAAAGAGATGATTGGAAGGATTAAAAGATATTTTGAGAAAAGAATGTTAAGTGTGAATGTAGAGAAGACTAAGTGGATGGTGTTTAGAAAGAAAGTTGGTAAGAAAGAGGAAAGCTTGATGTGGGGGGAAGAAGTTATAGAGCAGGTTAGCAGGTTCAAATACTTGGGATTTATGTTTGGTAGTAATGGGTCCAATAATGAGCACATTAAGTTCGTATGTAAGAAAGCATGGGTGGCTACTAATAGGTTTTGGAATGCTTGGAAAGAAAAATTTGAAGATAGTTTCGTGGCAAAAATGACAGTGTGGAAAGCGTGTGTTCGGAGTATTTTGTTGTATGGAGCGGAAATATGGGGTATGAACGAAATGGAACAAGTAGAAAAGGTACAACTTCAGTTTATAAAAAGGGCGTTGAAATTAGACAGGAGTACGCCAGGGTACCTGGTGCTACAAGAAGCGAATGTATATAAAGTTGCAATTGAAGCATCAGTGAGAGTGGCAAGATACGAAAGGAAAGTGTATAGGTTAGGGAATGAAAAGATAGTGAAAGAGGTGTTCAATAGTTTAAGGAAGGAAGGTGTCGGAGGGATTAGACTAACAAAATGGGGAAATGAATGGAAAAAAATGTATGAACGAGTAGGGTTGTCGAAAGAGGAGGTAGAAAGGAGGAAAAGGGAAGGCGTAAAGTGTGAAAAATTGTTGGGTGAAAGGAGTAGGGAGATAGAGCTGCAGATACGACAAAGCCGTATAGACGAAAGCAGGTACAATCGGGAGTACAACAAGGTACAAGTGTACGGCAGACTCCCTTTGTACCTAAGCAGAGGGTCCAGCGGTAGCCAAAATAGGATAGCCAGGTTTCGGTGCGGCAACGAAGAAAAGGGAAGAAGGTACTGGTTGAATGAAAGGGAGAATTTGTGTACCATATGCGGAGAGGGTACTGACAGGTGGGCACATTGGATGGAAGAATGCAAAGGGCTAACATGGGAAGAAGGAAAGAAAAATAAATGTAAAGACTGGGAAGCGTGCATGGACGAGTCAGGTAGCGGGTGGCCCATAATGCGGGAAATTTTAGAGCGGAAGGGAGTGATTGTGGAAAGAGTTTAGGGAGGGAGATAAGTTAGTACGGGCGAAGAATTATTGTTTTTTTTTGTTTCTTTAAAGTGTAGTATTTTTTTTAAGTTTGAGTATTTGGGATATTTTTGGGTCGGGTTATTAGTTATGTTCTGTTTTTTTGTTCTTTTTTTTTTGTTTCCATGTGTTTTTTTTGTTTTGTTTTTTGTTTTGTTTTGATATGTTGTATTGTTAGTCTTATAGTAATTGTTGTAAATATGCCAATAAAGGTAATAATAATAATGTATTTCCCCAGAGCGGCGGCTTACTGAACATGCCGGATTATCAAGATGATACTGTAATTACATTACTGTATATAGCGCTACACTACTGCTATAGCAGCCCTTGAAATGTATATTGCCTGCTTACCGCTTTGCCTCATACAGCTTTGTGCGAAAAAGTACACATATGAACTTGCCTGCACGCGTAATAATACCCCATCTGTAGTGGCATTGCTTGTGTCAACAATTGAAACTGTTTAGTAGTATAATGTGTATGTATTTATTAACAAATATATTATATATATATATAGTACACTTTCAATACAATCAATTCAACATTACTTAATATAAAGGTTTAAATAACAAATACTAATATACTTTATTAGTATTAAAAAAACTAATAATATAAATAAATAATCAAAACTCAAATAATGTGTTACATCAATAGTACTATATGAAATGGTTTACTTTTAAATTTGGCATTCAGTGAATTAATAGAGAAATTCATATGTGAGAAAACATATATACAGACTGTTAACCATATGATAATCCAATATATAAATGTATTTTAGACATTATTCTAATAAAATACTGTGACGTAATTATAATAATTAACAATAATATACATATACATTATTTTGAGGAAACTATACTTGAGTGTAATGTGAATAGTTTTATTAAAAATACTGAATAACTTTTATTTGTATATAATTATAATTATTTTGATATAAATAATAAATTAAACCTGGATAGAAATTAACTGTTTAAAATTAACATTATCAGTTACAATTTTGTTTTATCAAATATGGACACAAAACTTATTTATTTTTTATGGTAACAATTTTGAGAATTATTTTTTATATTAACTTTAATATATAAATGTTATTTCTTAAGATAATTAAAATGAATTACTGTACATATAAATAGTAATATATATATATATATATATATATATATATATATATATATATATATATATATATATATATATATATATATATATAATATATATATATATATATATATATATATATATATATATATATATATATATATATATATATATCTACAGCATTTTTATACACAACTGAATTTGATCCCATCATCACTTGAATAGCAATTTTGACAATGCAATTTCTGGTTTCTTACTCTCACATCAGTTCCCATCAATCCATCACCTAACTGCATATGACATACACAGCATTTAAAACATTCCATATGATAAAACAAACATAAACTTTCTATTATCATAGCTGCTCCTCTTCCTAAAAATTAGAAGAAAAAAAAATTAGTATACCTTATAAAACAATAAAAGTATACGTGTGACGCTTAACGGAGTCGGACGTATACATCTCTTGTCAATGACCAACTTTGAGAAATCGGTTCCTTGCAGAGCCAATCCTCAGAATTAATGCGGAATTCCCGAGAACGCTCCTGCACACATACACACACATAATTATTTATACAAACCTAATTCATTTCCACAATATGAACATTTCTTTTTTCCACTAACACTTAACATGATATCTTGGCCTTCTAATCCTGTAGTCGGAGCAGAAAAGGGTATGGGTTGAGCATGGCCTAAAGTCTGCATGTGACCTAAATAGGGATGCTGAGTATATTCTTTTTGGTTACACAATTGTGGCCTACAATAAAATCAATTGTATTGATAATATTAGTATTTAAATATGATTTTTTTATTTACATTTCAATGGCTGATTTTCTGTCTATAAAACCCTTGAAGACTTTTTGGGAGTATGATGGTAAAGTTGGGTCTGGTATATGTTTCTCATGTAAGTTTATTGAAGGGGTTTTCTGCTCAGAAATTCTTCTTAATTCTGCCTCCTATATGAATTAATAAATATATTAAATTTGTACTGCATATTTCTATGAGCACTTAATACAACAGTATATTAAACAGTTGATTGTTCTCAGTTCTCGGGTTATGTGTAAACGAAAAGTCTGCAACAATTGGGTTGGGTGAATAACCAAACCCAACCCTATTTTTTGAAAATAAGATAATTCATAACATAATTTACTTGGAATAGCCAATGATGATTGTAGCTTTTAACTTCTGGATTGCTCTTTGGTTGAATCCAGTTATCATTAGTTAAATTCTTTGGTCTTGGAGGTGAACCCAAAGCATGTAGAGTCTGACTCTTGGATGGTCTTGTTTTATTGTCATGTAAATTATCATAATCGGGTCTATTTAAACTAAAATATGAATGTTTGATCAATGAATAAGAAAAATTGCCACATGAAGTTACATTTTCTACTTACATAATGAATTTCTCTTTTTGTTCTTTGGTAAGCGGTTTTAAAGATTTTCCTGGCATTATTGGTGGGATATAACCAGATGGAATAGAAGCGGATTTTTCATGTTGCAAATCAGGCATTGATTTCCTATAATCTGTAAACTTTTTCATATCATATCTTCTATGTGGAATAGGATATTCAGTAACAGATCTATTATAAGAGCGCTGAATATCTGGCATAGATTTGCGATATTGAATATCATCAGCAATTGGTTTACTTGTCATAGATGAAGGTTTCTTAAATTCTAGAGACAGTTGCTGCAATTCAGGCATAGATTTCCTGTACTCAAAACCATCCTCTTCATCTACATCGTAAATGTTTTCGTATGAATGGTGATTTTGCCTTAATTTCACATTCTTTTTATGGAATGACAAACATTCACGTTGGCGTTCTAATTCTTCTTTTTCTAGTTGTAAGAGTTCGTTTTCTACCTTCAGTACTTCCGAGTCTTGTTCTTCAATCTTATTATAGAGAGTCTATATGAAAATAAAAAAATCTTATTTAATCCTATTATACGCCCTTTGTGTACCATGTATGCAATAAATATATTTATCTCACTCTCCTAGTATAGACTATAACTTATTTAAATTTGTATTGGTTTGCATTGAACAATTATAATTACACAAGTTAAATTATAAATAAAATAGCATAGCATAAATCATATGAAATTTTAAGTAATTTTGACTGTAAAGGCCTAAGTTATATTATTAACCATCAAAAAAAATCTGATCTAATTAATTTATTCAATAGATCGGAATTTTTTTGTTTGTTTCCTGGTGCCGTGCCGCTCGGTTGGTTCCCACATTTTGTTAAGAAATTGTAATATTTTCTAAACACGTTTAATTCAATTGTTCCTGAGGCTACTATGGCCTATATTTCACAATTTGTAGTGTAATCTGCAACGTTGTAATAATTTGGAAGTCTTGACAAATATTTAATTAATAAATCGAAACGTCGGCTTGAGAAGAATTTGAGTTTCTGTTGATCGTATTACCCGAATTCTGTCGCTTGTGTAGTAAAAAATAAAAATCTTTTACTCTTTATATATATATATATATATATATATATATATATACATATATATATATTATATGTTGTATTTGAGGTTTTCGCGGATAGATACCTGTGTTGTATTGTTTTCTCGGGGATTCCGCGTTGATGTTGAGGGTTGGTTCTGAAAAGAACCGGATTCTCGACGTTTCGGCGAACTAACATTCGCCATTCTCAAGAGATATGCGTCCGTGCGGTTCAACGGTTAGACGCATACTGAGAGCTCGTTCGTGCGGTGCGACTACTTATAGCTGTCTGGCTTCGGGTCATGCGCGTTGTGTGCGGTGCTTCGGTTCGGTTGTTTGTTTGTCTTGTTGGTCGTACATGAGTCTGGGGTGTCTGGGGTTGCATTTTGAGGGTGGATATGATCGGTCGCCATGCTGGGGGCAGTCTCAAGGAATCGTCTCTCGTGTTCATGCAGTAGTCTCGTTTTTCTATCTCTATGGCTTCTCTGTATACTCGTGACATTTCGTGGCTAATCTGTGCAAGAGTCCTTGAATTTCTAAAGTCCATCCAGTGACCGGTGTTTGTGTGTTGGACAAGTGCCGATGAAACTTTGTCTCTGTGTCTGACTGAAACTACATGTTCTTGAATCCTAGCAGATATTTTTCTATTGGTACGTCCAATGTAGGTTCGTTCACATGTTCCGCAAGGTATTTCGTAAATTCCATGGGATTCTAACGGGATGGTGTCTTTAACGCTGCGTAGCATGGAGGATATTTTCTGGTTAGGTTTGAAAATTGTGTCGATGTTGTGTCTTTTAAGAATTCTGGAGATTTTGTCAGTCGATCCATGAACATATGGTAGGTATGCTGTGCTAACGGGTTTCTGGCGTTCTTCAGTTCTCTGGCTACTGTTCTCTGTACGACGGAAAGCTCTGGATATTAAGCTGTTTGGATATCCATTTGAAGAAAGAGCTTCTCGTAAGTTCCTCAATTCTTTCGGTAAGTTCAGCTGGTCGGCTAGTCTTTTTGATCGGGTGGTAAGAGTTTTTACTACAGATGCTAGCTGTTTGGGATGATGGTGCGAAGAAGCGTTCAGATATCTGTCTGTATGGGTTGGTTTCCGGTACACAGTGTGACTCAAGGTGCCGTCAGGTCTCTTCTGTACCAAAACATCCAAGAAAGGAAGTCGTTGATGCTTTTCTATCTCCATTGTGAATTTAATTTGGTCGTGTTGGGAGTTAAGATGGTTAAGGAATTTGTCCAGCTCTGGTCTGCCGTGGGGCCAGATTACAAATGTGTCGTCAACATATCTTAACCAGAGTGTAGGTTTAAGTGTGGCTGATGAGATTGCCTTTTTCTCAAAATCTGTAAGAAATATGTTGGCTATTACTGGGGATAGAGGTGAACCCATTGGTGCTCCTAGGACTTGTTTGTATATTTGACCACCGTACCTAAAGTATGTATTCTTTAAACAATGTTCTGCCAGATCTGATACGTACTTTTCTGGTTTTTATTTTGATCTTATGATGTTTAAGGCCTCAGGGACCGGTACTTTTGTGAATAAAGATACAATGTCAAAGCTCACAAGGAGGTGGCCGGGCTGGAATTGGTGATTTTTCAGTATGTCTATGAAGTGTTCAGCATTGCGGACATAGGAATCACAATCTTCGGCGTATGGTTGTAAACATTTTGCTAAATGTTTCGCAAGAAGTTGGACCGGTGAACCAACGGAGCTTACTATTGGTCGTAGTGGGGCTCCATCTTTGTGGATCTTTGGCAAACCATATATCTTGGGACACCGTGAAGATTTCTCCCTTGGTATAAGATAATTCATTGTTTCCTTGTCAATGCTAGAGCTTAGGATCTTTTGTCTGGTAGTTTTCTCAAGATAGGTTGTGGGGTCCGTTGTACTGGGCAGATAAGCTGGATCATCTAAGATTGTGGTCATTTTTTGTTTATAGTCAGCACTGTTCATGACTACAGAGCAATTTCCTTTGTCAGCTGGTAGGACCACAATGCTGTTGTTTTCCCTTAGTGCCTTGAGGGCTTTGAATTCCTCGTATGAGATGTTTCTTGTCGGTGGTTTGGCAGATCTTAAAATGTGGCATGTTTCCTGTCTTATTGTCTCGGCTAATGTGGCAGGGAGTTGTGAAATAGCAGTCTCGACACCAGTGATTATGTCTTCTGTGGGAAGGCGAGTTGGTGCTATTGCAAAGTTAAAACCCTTGGGCAGTATGGTTTTGGTAGGTTCGTCTAGGGGCTGGTCTGAAAGATTGTAAACCACTTTGTCGATGTTGAGTGGTTTTGGTGCAGGTTTTTGTCTCCGTCTGAGAAGGTTGTATTTTTCTTTCTGTCTATTGGTAATTAATAATCTATTCTGTTTGGTTCTGTTGGTAGATATTAAGTCTATCTGTTGCCAGAGGAGAGGGTGTAGCGTAGTGGTTAGAGTTATGTGGGTTGTCAGGATATTTTGACTGATGCTGTCAAGTTTATATATATATATATATATATATATATATATATATATATATATATATATATATATATATATATATATATATATATATGTAACGAAAACATGACATTCATCTACTGATGTCATTCGTTTTATTCAGCCGCTCCATGGAAGACCGACAGCTGGTAAAACGGACTAAACGTCAGTTGACACGACAGACATATAAATTTGTAGAATTAGTTAAGACTTGAATTAGAAACTTTAAATGTTGTTTCTCTTATTCTTATAGGTAAGATAAATCATTTTAAATAAATACTTATAGAGATTCTTATAGAGAAACGCAATTTCGTTTTTAATTTTGGAAGAAACCTCAAATTGGACGATAGAAAACATATTATAAAACAACAATTTTCTTTAGATATTTCAAGAGAAATGGAAAAGGTCAGGTTTGAATTCATAGTCAAGGCATTAGCCACTGAGGGAAAAACTAATGTCATCACTATAACCTCAATTGAGACAGAAGGAAAAGAGATTTTCAATATGCCACCTGAATTCGAAAACATTACACACCATGAAAACTCAAAGAATATAGCAGCCGTTTAAAAACGTAAATAAAACAAAAAACAAAAATATGTACTTTGAAGAGTTTGCATTACTTTGAATGCAGATACTTTGAAAGAATACAAATATGAAGATGAGCACATGCACTTCCATGGATACTTATTAGAAGACATACTTATTAGAACAAGAATCCAAACAAAAACAAAGGTGCAACCAAAATCAAAAGTCCTTAACCAAAAAGAAATAACAGAAAAAATTGTCCTTGAAAGATTTAATGAAGCGAATAATAATGTATTACAATGGATGGAAACCTTTGTACACAGTTCAAATAACCTGGGAGGAATTCGGAAGTCGTTGATGCTTTTCAACGACTTCAACAAAAGCATCAACGACTTCCTTTCTTGGATGTTTTGGTACAGAAGAAACCAGACGGCACCTTGAGTCACACTGTGTACCGGAAACCAACGCATACAGACAGATATCTGAACGCTTCTTGGCACCATCACCCCAAACAACTAGCATCAGAGTTTTCCTTCGTACAGAGAACAGTAACCAAAGAACGGAACAACGCCAGTAACCCGTTAGCACTGCATACTTGCCATATGTGCATGGATCAACGGACAAAATCGCCGGAATCCTAAAAAGACACAACATCGACACCATTTTTAAACCAGCCAGAAAATATCCTCCATGCTAGGCAGCGACTCCATCCCATTTGAATCCCATGAAAGTTACGAAATACCTTTGCGGAACATGTGAACAAACATACATTGGACGTCTTCTTCTTCTTCTTCTTTATTCAGCCTGTCTCGTCCACTGCTGAACATAGGCCTCTCTTAACATCTTCCATCTACTTCTATCTTGTGCTTCTTGCATCCAGTTGGTGGCGATGCGTTTCACATCGTCTGTCCATCGGGTGGGTGGGCGTCCTCTACTTCTGTATGCCTCCTGTCTAGGTCGCCATTCCAGGATCTTTTTGGTCCATCTGTTGTTTGGCATCCTTGCGACATGCCCGGACCAGTTCCATTTTAGTTTGGTTATTACTTCAATTGCATCCCTAACCCCAGATCGCTGTCTTAGTACTTCATTCCGCACTTTATCTCGCAATGTAATTCCGAGCATGGAACGTTCCATGGCTCGTTGCGCCACTCTGATCTTTTGGACGGACTTTTGTGTGAGTGTTAGAGTCTCCGCTCCGTAGGTTAAGACTGGTAGGATTCACTGGTCAAACACCTTACGTTTTAGGCAGTTGGGGATGTCGGATTAGAAAATGTGTTTTAGTTTTCCGTAGGCTGCCCACGTTAGTCTTAGCCTCCTTCCAATCTCATGTGTCTGGTTGTCTCTGCCGATTTGGACGTACCAATAGAAAAATATGGGCTAGGATTCAAGAAGATGTAGTTTCAGTTAGACTCAAAGACAAAGTTTCATCCGCTCTAGTCCAACACACCAACACCGGTCACTGGATGGACTTTAGAAATTCAAGGACTCTTGCACAGCTTAGCCACGAAATGTCACGAGTATACAGAGAAGCCATAGAGATAGAAAAACGAGACTACTGCATGAACACGAGAAACGATTCCTGGAGACTCCCCCCAGCATGGCGACCGTATCATATCTACCCTCAAAATGCAATCCCAGACACCCCAGACACATATACGACCAACAAGACAAACAACCGAACCGAAGCACCGCACACAACGCGCATGATCCGAAGCCAGACAGCTATAAGTAGTCGCATCCCAGGAATGCGTCTAACACTCGCTCCTCCGCTGTCACAAAATGAACACGTTTATTCCGACAACGCCCAAAGAAGCTCTCGCAGCAAAATTCCTCGACCCCGACTACCTGGACACCGTGGACGACAGCGTCCTCGTAGGGATGATGAATCACATAACACAGCTGCTGTTGAAGAAACAAACCGCCAACGAGAAACCCCTGGAAACCGACACCGAAAAGACAACTGAAGCTACCCCCGAGAACACAAACGAAGCCTCCGCCGGGAAGAATAACCAAGCCGCCGTCGAAAAAACAAACGAAGCCGCCCCTGAAAAGAAAACTGAAGCCGATGCCGAAAAGACAACCGAAGCCGCCCCCAAGAAGACAACTGATGCCGCCCCCGAGAAAACTAATGAAACCGCTGCCGAAAAGACAAACAATGCCGCCCCCGAAAAGAAAACTGACGCCGCCCCCGAAAAGAAAACTGACGCCGCCCCCGAGAAGACAAACGAAGCCACCGCAGAAAAGACAACCGAAACCGCGCCAAGGAGAAGAAATACACCAATGGACACTCACAGCCCCACCGAAGCCGCCCCCAAGCGCAAACCCGACCAAGAAGAAGAGCAACCCATCACCATCAACGAGAAGACCAAACATATCAGGACCTCAGGCCCCTGGAGAACAACCACAGAAGACGAAACACTGAAGAAGCCGAAAGAAAACCGACAACCACACCAGGACAACAAGACCCAACTATAGCCAAGTAAAGCCAAACGAAACCCAACGAAACACAGACAACACAGACAAACAAAAAAAAATTAAAAAAAAAAAAAAAAAAAACACACACAACGACAACCAAACTCCACAACGGCGGCATAGCTGGGCGAAAAGCTCAAAACCGCCAAACCAGCACAGGACACATGATGAATGCGTCTAACGGTTAACCCGCGCGGACGCATATATCTCTTGAAAATGGCGAGTGTCAGTTCATCGAAACGTCGAATTTGTCATGGGCGTAGCTAGTGATTTTGTCTAGGGGGGGCAGCCGTCCAGCTGAACAAACCAGTCATTTAAGAGAGATCATAAATGACGCCTAGTAATAAATAATAATGCAGTTCCTTCACTTTTTTTTACCACGTGGCGTCTTAACTCCCCAGTAAAAATGACTAGCTAAATCTGTATTTATTCTATAAATAAAAAAAGAATTGGAATTTGGATTAAATGAAAAAATGGATTTCGATAAAGTTTGGCGATAATGTTTTATATAGTGCGAAGGTGGATTTCTTTTATAATTGCTTGTAAGCCACTATTTTTCCCTGACATAACACTGGCACCGTCATAAGATTGCGCAAGAATTGGAACATCGCAAAGTTTGTTTTTATTCAGTGCTTCCAAAATAAGCGTTGCCAATCCTTGAGAGTAAATCGATAAATCTTTCTTCTTTATAGCACCTTGCTTCATCGACACTCAAGGAAAAAAAACCACATGCTTTCACTTGTTTTACAATTGCTTCTCCAGCCAGGCATGCCATTTTTTATATGATATGATATGATATGATATTTTTATAATATTTTAGATATGACTGCAATAATTAAAATGGTTCTCAAAGTGTGCGGAAAAGTTTTTTTCCATATTTCGAGAAAAGTTTAGAGCTATTTCCAAAAAAATACCTCTATTTTTAGAAAATGTGTCCTTTTGATGTCCTTTTAAAGGTAAACCTAGACGACCTGTAGAAAAGGATCTGTATCTGTATCAATTAGTTTCAATAAGTATTCTCTATTTTGAATAAAATTTTGCTTTTGTAATGAAGTGCCTGCATACAAAACAGTTGACCTTATCTTCTTCAGTGTTATACTCTAACCAGCTGTATTGTTGAAAATATTTAGATACAAACGATCTTAAGTTTTTACCAATATTTGTTTTTGGAAAATTTATATGGGGACTTGTTGGTCCGGCTTGGAAGGTGCCACCAATTTGTTCCGTTTTCACTACTAACAAACTCCGAAGCCTCAAGCGTAACTACTTCTGGTTTTGCGAGAAAATCTGCTGATTTGCCTATGGTCATCGACTGAGGACAGTTTTCGCCAACTTTTGCACTATTTACTTCAATTGTAGGGCGATTTTCTCCAGATGAACTTGTTAAAGCTTTATACTGTATAGAAGAACTAAAACTACTTGTGATTAACATCTATTCATTATCATATAGAAGAAAAAAAAAAGAGTGTGTATTGTGTGTAATAAGTCCGCCATACACAACGGTCCACCGGAGAAGTCTACCTGTGCAGGTTTGCCTGCGCCGGCGACCGGAGCAAGATCGAAAATCAATTCGTTCGAGGGTGGAACTGACCTGTGCAGATCACGTCAGTTGTTTCTAATGTGATTTGTGGTGTCGAATGTATTGGTATATACTATATACGTTGTTGGGCTACCGACGTGCGGTTGACCTACGCGGGCAAACTAACTTGCACAGGTAACCTCTCCGGTAGGCCGTAGCGTATATGGCGTACTTTAAACGTGCGGCGATGCAATAAAGTGCATTCGGCTTCTTTTATATGGCCGCACTTTTCTCGCGTGGCCTACCTCACCGTTGCCAACCGTACGATAATTTTGTACATCGTAGACGTTTTATAGCGATTCAAATATTATCTATTATTATAATGAGTCAACCAACTATTTATTAAAAATATACCAATAGAACGGGTATCCAAACTTGTTTACCTGTGAACCTTAGTAGATTGTAGATTGTAGATATGGTGGTGACGACTTGTACTGCGACCTTTATAGATCTATTGTACCCCACCCTCCTCCTCCAAGTGTTGGTGTACTTACCCATTTAGAGCGCCTCCTCTAATCCTGACTCCTTTAGGAATCTCAGGATCTGGGTGGGATTCATAGCCTGCAGCTCCTCTGTGTTCAAGCAGTGAGCCCCAAGGTACATCTGTCTCTTGCGGAGTAATGCTCCGCAGTCTTTGAACAGATGTATGGGGTTTCCTCTGCTGAGCCACAGAATCTGCATCCATCATCCTCCTCTAGGCCTAGGGCCTTGAGATGTTTCCTAAGTCTGCAGTGTCCCGTCAGGGCTCCTGTCAGAATTCTGAGCTTGTTCCTGCTTAGTTTCAGGCAAGCTTTAGTTCTCTTCTGGTTAAAAGATCCCAGCATCACTTTGGATTGCCTTAGCCCTGGAAGTTCTTCCCAGGTTTTCATCCATTTTCCTCTTATTTCTTCATCTAAACTTTTGCGGATGGTGTTCACGCTCATACCGCAAAAGGGTTCCGGACCTATAAAGGGGCTACTGGATCCCTTGTTTGCTAGGTGATCGGCTTCTTCGTTTCCGTCTATACCAGTGTGTCCTGGTACCCAGTATAGCGTTACTTTATTATCCCTGCCAAGCTTGTTCAGCTTCCCCACACAGTCCCATACCAGTTTGGATCTGATGGTGTATGAGCTAATGGCCTTGATGGCTGCTTGGCTATCTGACAGGATAGCAATTCGTTTTTTGCGGTACTTCCTGTCGAGGTTAAACTGTGCACATCTTTCGATTGCGTGTACCTCTGCTTGGAAGATACTTGGGGATGTTCCCATGGATTCGGAGTATCTGGTACGAGGTCCAAACACTCCTGCACCAGTGCCTTCCTTTGTCTTCGAACCATCTGTATACCACTTAATGGCATTTTGCTCTATGTGGTATGCTGAGGATTCGTCGCTCCAATCGGCTTTACTACTACACATTGCTGTGTAGTTTTTCTCGAAGTGGTATTTGCATACCATTTCGTCTTTTGGTACTTCCAGCCAGGGGATCTTGGCAGCGAGGCTGTTTCGGTCTCTGCTCCCGATTATTTTGCCTCTGCCCATTCCTTCCTTGCTGAACCTTACGATCGCCGATCTGGCGGCGCTCTCCACCACAAGGTGCAGCGGAGTCAGATCCAGCAGCAGCTCCAATGCTGCTGTCGGACACGACCCCATCGCCCCCGTGATGCAGACACACCCCAGTCTTTGAATCTTCTCAAGCTGTTTCCTCATAGGGGCCAGCTTGATTCTACTTCCCCACGCAACCGCCCCATAAGTGATTGCAGGTCTCACTATCATGGTGTACATCCATCGCAGGATAGTGGGGTTACAACCCCACGTTTTCCCTGCCAGATTTCTGCACACCATTAGGGCGCGTTTGGCTTTACCTACCACTGCCTCAGCGTGTCTATTCCATAGGAGTTTGCTATCTAGTGTGATACCCAGATACCTAATCTCCTGTTGGTATTCTACTGCCTTCCCATCTATGAGTATGGGATGTAGGCAGTTTAGTTTTCTCCTTCTAGTAAATGGTATCACCGTGGTTTTGCTCGGGTTGAGTCTCAATCCCACTGTTTGACACCATCTACTAGTTACTTTGAGGCCTCTCTGAACAGAACCTTAGTAAATGAACAGTGCAACTCACAACTCACAAGAAATCAGATGTAGAATAGAAAAAGCAAGAGATGGCTTCATTAAAATGTCTAAGCTCTTCAAAAGCCACAACCTCAAATTAGATATCAAAATAAAAGTCCTGCGTTGCTATGTGTTCTCCATATTGTACTATGACATGGAATCATGGACATTGACTGAAGAAACACAAAAGAAACTCGAAGTCTTCAAGATGTGGCTATACAGAAGGATCTTTAGAATATCATGGGTAGATAGAGTGACCAACGAAACAATACTGGAAAGAATGGTGAAGGAAAAAGAGGTGATGAACACGATTAAGAGAAGGAAACTGGAATATCTCGGGCATATAATGAGAAATGACACCAAATACAAACTCTTAAAATCCATCCTCAAAGGAAAAGTGCTTGGAAAGAGAGGGCCCGAAAGAAGAAGGATATCATGGCTCAAGAACCTAAGGACATGGTATTCAAGAACAACCACAGAACTATTTAAAGCAGCAGTCAACATGGTCATCATAGCTAGGATGGTCGCCAATATTCGAAACGAATAGGCACTAGAAGAAGAATAAAGAGAAAACTATATTTTTTATTAAACAAAATGATTTTTTACAAATACGATTTTCAAAATTTGTTTATATCGATTCTAAAAAAAAATATTATATTTTGTCACTCCAATATGTCGAAAGATATATATTTGTCCAGAAATATTTATATGACAAAAACTAACAGCTACGTTTATATTCTTTTCTTTTTTAAATGTTCATTTCATGGTCATTTCGCGCCGCCAGGTATATTACATAATATATACGACTATGAGAGTAAACACTAAATGACGAAATTTAATAAAATTTAGTGTTGGGTGCACTATCTGTTCACGATAACATGAATTTAATATTTTCTTCTAAGAAACATCGTTTTCTTTTCAATTATTTGGAAATGTATGATAATTTCACACGCCTGGTACTATCTGCGCCACCTTTCAGGTTGCCAACACTGGTAGTATGTCTAACATACCTACTTGCAAACTGTGACAATGACGAGAAACGAGAGACGATTTTGATAATATAGATTTTGGATAAATTAATTATACGAGGATTGGTATTGAATCTTAAATAAAAAATTGATTAAACAGTAAGTAATTCTTCAATACCGTCGATTTTTCTAGGGTGGGCAAAGAAGTTTCTAGGGTGGGCATTACCCACCCTAAGGCCCCCCCTAGCTACGCCCATGCTCATTGTCAGATGCAAAAAACCGGGTCATTGGGTCATTTTTTAGGGTTCCGTACCGAAAACGGAACCCTTATAGGATCACTTTGTTGTCCGTCTGTCTGTCTGTCTGTCTGTCTGTCTGTCTGTCTGTCTGTCCGTCTGTCTGTCTGTCAAGACCATTTTCTCAAGAACGCGTAGAGGTAACAAGTTGAAATTTTCAACAAATACTCGGGTCTACGGTTTCTTTCGGCTGCGAAAAAATCAAACTTGTAAGTCAACGCGATCAAAAGATATGACCGTTTATGTCGCATATTTTGCGATTTCACAAGGGAATCAAAACCTATAGGGTACTTCCGGTTGACCTAGAATCATGAAATTTGGCAAGAAGCGGTGTCTTACAGCACATGTAAAGGGAAAAATCTGAAAACCGTAAATATGTAGTTTAATTACAAGAAAAATGCGAATTTACTATTAGAAACTTATGACAATACACTAATGTTGTCGTAGTGGTATTGTCAGGCTCCAGAAGCATATGGGTTGCATACAGTTAGGTCCTAAGGTTAAAAAGTATGTGTTGGCACCAAGCTGTTTATACTGAAATTTCTTTGTTTATATTCGTTATGCATTTCATCACGTACGCTCTATATCAGGGATGTTATGGAGATCCGTAACCGTAACCGAAACTATCGGATATCCGAAATAAAAATATATCCGTAACCGAATCCGATATAAAAGTTTCGAATAATTTCGGATAATTTTTACTGATATGTTGTAATAATTCCTATAAATATATTTCAATATCTAATAGAAAATATATAATAGACAAAAAGGAATAATGTTGTTTTTGTTTATTATAATTATGATTTTGCATTTTTACGTAGATAAATATTAATAACTTATATATCTTATATGACATATAATTGTAGTACCTACTTATATTGTTGTACTTAGTTGTATGACATATGATTGTAGGTAGTACAAATAATAACATAGAAATAAAATCATTTTTTTTACAAATTAGCATTCTACTTTTACCATTCCTTAGAAATCTGATATCCGTAACCGAAACTATCCGAAACTAACGGATTATCCGAAAAAAATTCTTATCCGTAACCGTATCCGACACCGGTATAACATTATTCCTATATCCGTATCCGCATCCAGATCCGAAATTTCATATCCATAACATCTCTGCTCTATATACATAATATATACAGGGTGTATATTATGTCTAAATTTTGCTTGTTTATAACCGACATGCGACATACTCAAGTCCCGTAACATCCTGTATATATTATATTTCGTCTATTTTTTTTTTATAATCTACATACTATGTTGATAATCTAAATAATAATATTATACTATAATCTACATAATCTACATAACATGTTGTAGATTATATGATTTAAGTATATTATACTTAAATCACGTTCGCCCTATATTTTTTGGTAGTCAATTGCCCAAAAAGCAGTCAATTCAACAACTGAATGTTAATAGTGTCGAAATAGATCTAGAAATAGTTAATATATTAGTTTATATTAGATCTAGAAATAGTTAGATCTTAATATAAGTTAGTGTATAAGTCTAATACTAAAATAAAGTTTTCTTTTTATAAGTTTAAAAATATTCGCGTTATTTAAAAAAAATACCCTGTATACCTTTATACAGGGTATATAGGTATACAAGCAAAATTGAGCAGTAAAAATAAATAGTGAAGTTCCAGAACCCCTAAACACTCATAGTGAATGGAGGATGTATGGTAATAAAATAGAGGGTAGAATACCATCGTACGACAACGACATGTTGAGGTTATGCTTGCAGCGGTACTAAGATGGTCGTGATTTTATGAGAGCCACTTGTCAAGTTATCTGAATGTGCTTGTAACGTCCTCCACAAAAAAAGATACCTTACTTACAAGTTTGTACGGAACCCTCGGTGCGCGAGTCACAACTCGCACTTGGCCGTTTTTTTTTATTTTGATATTGTTTTAGTACTTCGAATAAAACTTTTAGTGTTTTACAATCAAAGAGACCATCAGGATGTAGAAAAAAACAACATACGGTACTTATCAGTCTATTTAATTAACCTTAACAATAATGTACGTATACACAAAAGAAAATGCATTAGTGCAAAATAAACATAACAGAGATAATGAAAATTTTACTTGAATAAGATTTCAATACTTCGTATTGCCTCCTCGTGCCCTAACTATTGCCTGCATACGGCGGCGTATGCCACTAATGAGCTCCCGAATATCATTTTGTGGAATATTCCACCATTCTTCCTGAAGTGCCACAAGAAGCTCGTCTATTGTGGTTGGAGCATCTGCATGTCCTCTAACACATCTACCCAGCATGTCCCAAACATGTTCTATGGAATTTCCATCTGGGGTACATGCAGGGGTGGGCTGCCAAATTTGGAACAACCGGCTCGCTATTATTTCGAAGAAAAATTAAAACGGTAAATGAGTACATTGCCTTCATTTTTGTACAGTATAATATATATATATATATATATATATATATATATATATATATATATATATATATATTATATAAATATATAAAATGTATATATATATATATATATATATATATATATATATATATATATATATATATATATATATATATATATATATTAAACTAAACATTTATTGACAAAAAAAAAACTGATAAATTCCAAATATGACATAGTAGCGATATGTGCCTTCTTGGATATAGAGGGAGCTTTTGACAACACCTCACACGAGGCTGTCAGGGCGGCCCTCGAAAGAAGGAATATCGACAGCACTATCTCAAAGTGGATGGGAGACGGCGGCTGAGAACTAGAACGGCGGAGATACAAGTGGGAAAAGACACCATTAAGATCTCCACAACTCGAGGGTGCCCACAGGGAGGTGTACTATCACCGCTAATGTGGAGCCTGGTAGTTGATGAACTACTGGTTAGGCTAAACGACCTAGACATCAAATGTCAAGGTTACGCCGATGACATAGTCATAATGGCCAGAGGAAAATTTGAGGGAACGCTCTGTGAAATTGTTCAGAGAGGCCTCAAAGTAACTAGTAAATGGTGTCAAACAGTGGGATTGAGACTCAACCCGAGCAAAACCACGGTGATACCATTTACTAGAAGAAGAAAACTAAACTGCCTACATCCCATACTCATAGATGGGAAGGCAGTAGAATACCAACAGGAGATAAGGTATCTGGGTATCACACTAGATAGCAAACTCCTATGGAATAGACACGCTGAGGCAGTGGTAGGTAAAGCCAAACGCGCCCTAATGGTGTGCAGAAATCTGGCAGGAAAAACGTGGGGTTGTAACCCCACTATCCTGCGATGGATGTACACCATGATAGTGAGACCTGCAATCACTTATGGGGCGGTTGCGTGGGGAAGTAGAATCAAGCTGGCCTCTATGAGGAAACTGCTTGAGAAGATTCAAAGACTGGCGTGTGTCTGCATCACGGGGGCGATGGGGTCGTGTCCGACAGCAGCATTGGAGCTGCTGCTGGATCTGACTCCGCTACACCTTGTGGTGGAGAGGGCCGCCAGATCGGCGATCGTAAGATTCAGCAAGGAAGGAATGGGCAGAGGTAAAATAATCGGGAGCAGAGACCGAAACAGCCTCGCTGCCAAGATCCCCTGGCTGGAAGTACCAAAAGACGAAATGGTATGCAAATACCACTTCGAGAAAAACTACACAGCAATGTGTAGTAGTAAAGCCGATTGGAGCGACGAATCCTCAGCATACCACATAGAGCAAAATGCCATCAAGTGGTATACAGATGGTTCGAAGACAAAGGAAGGCACTGGTGCAGGAGTGTTTGGACCTCGTACCAGATACTCCGAATCCATGGGAACATCCCCAAGTATCTTCCAAGCAGAGGTACACGCAATCGAAAGATGTGCACAGTTTAACCTCGACAGGAATTACCGCAAAAAACGAATTGCTATCCTGTCAGATAGCCAAGCGGCCATCAAGGCCATTAGCTCATACACCATCAGATCCAAACTGGTATGGGACTGTGTGGGGAAGCTGAACAAGCTTGGCAGGGATAATAAAGTAACGCTATACTGGGTACCAGGACACACTGGTATAGACGGAAACGAAGAAGCCGATCACCTAGCAAACAAGGGATCCAGTATCCCCTTTATAGGTCCGGAACCCTTTTGCGGTATGAGCGTGAACACCATCCGCAAAAGTTTAGATGAAGAAATAAGAGGAAAATGGATGAAAACCTGGGAAGAACTTCCAGGGCTAAGGCAATCCAAAGTGATGCTGGGCCTAAAGCTTGCCTGAAACTAAGCAGGTACAAGCTCAGAATTCTGACAGGAGCTCTGACGGGACACTGCTGACTTAGGAAACATCTCAAGGCCCTAGGCCTAGAGGAGGATGATGGATGCAGATTCTGTGGCTCAGCAGAGGAAACCCCCATACATCTGTTCAAAGACTGCGGAGCATTACTCCGCAAGAGACAGATGTACCTTGGGGCTCACGGCTTGAACACAGAGGAGCTGCAGGCCTTGAATCCCACCCATATCCTGAGATTCCTAAAGGAATCAGGATTAGAGGAGGCGCTCTAAATGGGTAAGTACACCAACACTTGGAGGAAGAGGGTGGGGTACAATAGATCTATAAAGGTCGCAGTACAAGTCGTCACCACCATATCTACAATCTACAAATATGACATACTACGCTATGTATATGCATAATTAATTAATTAATGTAGAGTCCATATGCCTTGTTCATTCGCAAAAACTTCATTATTGTGCCCTTTTCTTACCATTGTTTCTGTTGCTAACCTGTGATTCTGGCTTTTAATTTTGATGCAATTAAATTCACAAGGCTAAAACCTCTGTCAGCTTCTGAACTGCTAATAGCAATTGTGCTTGCTATTATTTTAGCCCTTAACATTGAATTAGTTAACTGAACATTTTTAGTTGTATCTTTGCGTCTATAAAATCACGAAAATCAATCACATCAATCTACTTGAAACTTTAAAATTTCACATAATTTTCTAACCATTTCTTCACCTTCTAGCCATGGTGACATAATTTTATCTAATGACCAGGTAGAAGGATCTAAAATCTCGAAAAGCTGCACAAATTTTTCATAGTTATCAGTGTCATAGTTCTCATTCTTATCCTCATCCATATTTATATGACTAGCTGATAAAAGTCTTGCTTTCATATTCTTTGCTCTTTTAATTTGTAGCTCTTCCCAGAGAGCAATTATTAGATAGTGTTAATAATTGCTCTCTGGGAAAAGCTATAAATTTATTATTGTAATCAAATGGTATGCATTTGAACTCATTTGATGAAATTAAATTTTGAACTTTTTTTTCGTAGTCACCAAAATTATCATTATTGTGAATAGGATGGTTGCGACAGTTACTACGTGGTAATCCATACCTACATTGAATTGAAAAATGACCGTCAAATGTCGAAACTCGAGTCGTGATATGTGTAGAAATTTATATAACTGTGAATAATAAGTTATATATATATAACATTTTTACATAATATACGTGTGGTTTTCAATTCAATGTTATCATTTTTGGTTTAAGAGGTAATTTAACAAGCGGATCGCCGAGTTTCAAAAATTTTAACAACCGGCTCGCGCGAGCCGGACCGAGCCGGCTCCACCCCACCCCTGGGTACATGCAAGCCAGTTGAATTTTCTTATTCCAACTGCATCCAAGTATTCTGTGACGCACCTCGCAGAATACGTGCTCGCGTTATCCTGTATAAGAATAAAGCCATCCCCGATAAATGAAGCAAATGAAACCACGTAATTTTGCAAAAATCTTCTCAATATACCAGTGCAGTCAGCGATCCTCCATCAATGACAACCAATTCGGTGCAGGCATCCATTGATATTCCTGCCCACACCATCAAGGAATGTCCACCATGGCTAAGCCGGGGCTTAAAGGTGCACTCCGCAAATCGTTCTCCCGTTCGTCTCCTCACTTGTTCTCTTCCATCTGGCAAATGTAGGCAGAATCTAGACTCGTCAGTAAACAGTACAGTCCTCCATTGTACCAATGTCCAATTTAAATGTTCGCGAGAAAATTGGAGTCTGGCTACTCGGTAAAGCGGGAGTAATTTTGGTCCAGTTGCTGGTCTACAAGATTTTAAGCTCCTTGCTACCTTCGGCCAACTGTCCACAAAGACACAGATGTACCACGGAGTTGGTTTCTGGTCTCCACTGAAGTGACATGACGATTCCTGACGATAAATCGATCATCGATAGCAGTCGTTTTTCGTTTCCTGTAAAATCCCGGCATCCGAGTATTTCTGCCGGTCTCCCTAAACCGCTCAAGCGCTCTTTGGATAGTAGACTGACTCCAAGAAATTTGGATACATACCGCTGGCTTCTTCCATCTGGCACAAGAGCAACGGCTTTTGCACCATCTTCAGCACTTAGAACCATAATCAACACACCAATTTGCCCTGAGAGTGAGAATTAATCGAAAACAAACAAGTCAATCCAGAAACCACTTTGATCATCTGTGCCTGCTGTCGAATGACCAATAGGTAGTGTAGAACTCATACCTTTAAATTGTACTATCGCTTCTTAATATTCATTAAGTTAACTGATAAGTACCATATGTAATTTTTTTCTACATCCTGATGGTCTCTTTGATTGTAAAACACTAAAAGTTTTACATTGAATTGAAAAATTCACTTTGTTTTTTACCACACTTATATTATGTAAAAATATTATATAACTTATTATTCACAGTTATATAAATTTCTACACATATCACGACTCGAGTTTCGACGTTTGACGGTCATTTTCAAGTGACTTAACAAATTGATAAAGTTGAATATATACCCTTATAGTTTTGGTGGGGTGGGGGTGCGGTGTTTGTCCGAAGATGAGGACTTATCTGTTTGAGATTGGGTGAGATTAAAAAGTTGGGAAAAGATTAGGTCAGTTTGCTCGTTTAGGAGATTAACTGAGGGATTACGGGTTTTTTTGAAAATTTCTAATGACTCTAGGAGATTTAGTTTCGGGCCTTTGTTGCAATTATGCAAGATTTTTAGATTATCTATTTCTGGGAATTTATGATTGAATTCGAGACAATGGTTTGAAAAAGAACTAGTGTCTTTTTTCAGACGAAAAGCGCGAGAATGTTCTGAAAACCGTGTTGAAAAACTTCGTCCTGTCTGCCCTATGTACACGCTATTGCATTCGGAACAATGAATTTCGTATACGCCGGATTTTTTAATGGGATCGATTTTGTCTTTGGCATTAAACAATATGTTGGACAACTTAGAGGAGGGTTTAAATGCAACCTGAAGATTTTGCTTTCGAAGGACATTTGCGATGTGTTCGCTTGTTTTGCCAAAATATGTCAGGGAGATGAAAGTTTTGTCTGAATTTGAGGTTTTCGGATAAATTTGGGCCATTGCGAATTGGGTTCGTTTATTATTGATAATGTTTTGGATGAGTTTTGTTGGGAAACCATTCTCTGTAGCGATTGAAATGATGGTACTTAATTCTTTGATTCTCTTTTCTGTGGAAAGGGGGATTGAAAAGGCTCGATGTATCATTGAATGATAGGCCGCTAATTTGTGAGTTATCGGGTGAAATGATGAATACGAGATTGTAGAGTTAACATTGGTGGGTTTTCTGTATATATCAAATTCTATTTTGTTGTTTTTGTGAATCAGAGTAAGGTCTAAGAAGTTTATTTTGTTGTCTGTTTCTACCTCGATGGTGAATTTAATTTTGGGATGAACGTTGTTTATTAGGTTGAGAAATTGGTCTAATTGACGTGTTGTACCATTAAAACACGCTATTACGTCATCGACATATCTATACCAAAATGAAATATGTTTTTTGGAGAAATCTAGTTTGAAGATTTTTTCTTCGATAGTTGACATGAATAGATCGGCTAAAAGGGGACTTAATGGCGATCCCATTGCTAGACCTGATGTTTGCTGATAGTAAGTGTTATTAAATTTGAAGTAATTTTGATTAACACATGTTTCCAGGGCTTCATAAAGTTCAGATTTTATAAGATGATGACAATTAGCTTTATCAATTAAATTTTGTATGATTTCGAGACACTCTTTAGTAGGTATATTAGAAAACATACTACTGACGTCAAAAGATACGAGTTTGGAGTTTATTGGGGTTGTTATTTGTTTGAGGAGTTCCGAAAGGGCGAGTGAATTTTTTACAGAATATTTTGGGGTAAATTTGGTGTATTTTTTGAAAAGAGTATTCAGTTTAATTGCCAAAACTCTTGCTACACTGTTAATATAGGAGACAACTGGTCTAATGGGAGAATCGGGTTTGTGAGTTTTAATGAAACCATAGAGTCTGGGAGCTGTGGGATTCTGATTTATGATTTTAAATTTCTCAAATTCGGAGAACAAAGTTGTAATATTTTTTAAGAGACTTCTAATTTGAAATTGGAATTTTTGTGTAGGATCCTTTTTCAAGGGAGTTAGTTTTTCTGTTGAAATGAAAGAGTTCATTTTATTAATGTACTGTTCTCTTTCCAGGACGACTATCGAATTGGATTTATCGGCTTTTGTAAGGACTAAAGAATTGGACTCAATTTTTGTTTTTATCGATTTGATCACTGCGGAGTCTGTGGTAGAATTACGGGCGTACGATTTTATATGATCGGCTATTTTGGCTCGGGGTATAAGAGGTTCTTGCACTTTTTTTAGCGCGATTTCTGACTCTACAATTATTGTGGATTTATCGGATTTGTTATTGATGAATGGGGTGTAGTTGGGGTTTTGGGAAAGAAAAGATTGTTCAATAGGACTGAAGATAACTTTTGAGAAGTTGATGAATTTAGACACTAGATTCGGTTTTGACATTACTTTTTGAGGTTCGGACTTTTTGTTCTTTACGAGAACGGATAGTTTCTTTTTTAAATTTAAATATTTTAGGTGGTTGACCCTACTTACATTGTCACGAACAAAGTCATCAAAGATCGTGAATTCTACTGGATGTAATTTAAATGTCAACTCTGAATGCAATATCTTGAGATAATGTTGAATAACATCTCTCCTCCGATGAAGATTTTTTATTTCGGATCTAATCCAACTGTTTTGGGCAGATTTTATGGCTGCTATTGCGGCCGAAGACGTGGAGCGGGTTTTAATATTTACATAGTTGGGTACGACTTTGGACCGAAGGCATTCTGAATTGAACCAGATATCTTGTGAAACGAAACGGTATTTTTTCATCAATTTGTTGTACAATTTTGTCTGGGTTGCCGTACAGGCTGATTTTATGAATAGGATGGTTGCGACAGTTACTACGTGGTAATCCATACTTACATTGAATTGAAAAATTCACTTTGTTTTTTACCACACTTATATTATGTAAAAATATTATATAACCGTCAAACGTCGAAACTCGAGTCGTGATATGTGTAGAAATTTATATAACTGTGAATAATAAGTTATATAATATTTTTACATAATATAAGTGTGGTAAAAAACAAAGTGAATTTTTCAATTCAATGTAAGTATGGATTACCACGTAGTAACTGTCGCAACCATCCTATTCATAAAATCAGCCTGTACGGCAACCCAGACAAAATTGTACAACAAATTGATGAAAAAATACCGTTTCGTTTCACAAGATATCTGGTTCAATTCAGAATGCCTTCGGTCCAAAGTCGTACCCAACTATGTAAATATTAAAACCCGCTCCACGTCTTCGGCCGCAATAGCAGCCATAAAATCTGCCCAAAACAGTTGGATTAGATCCGAAATAAAAAATCTTCATCGGAGGAGAGATGTTATTCCAACATTATCTCAAGATATT
>OX155909.1:8903416-9015916 GCA_944588485.1 Phosphuga atrata
TCATCGGAGGAGAGATGTTATTCAACATTATCTCAAGATATTGCATTCAGAGTTGACATTTAAATTACATCCAGTAGAATTCACGATCTTTGATGACTTTGTTCGTGACAATGTAAGTAGGGTCAACCACCTAAAATATTTAAATTTAAAAAAGAAACTATCCGTTCTCGTAAAGAACAAAAAGTCCGAACCTCAAAAAGTAATGTCAAAACCGAATCTAGTGTCTAAATTCATCAACTTCTCAAAAGTTATCTTCAGTCCTATTGAACAATCTTTTCTTTCCCAAACCCCCAACTACACCCCATTCATCAATAACAAATCCGATAAATCCACAATAATTGTAGAGTCAGAAATCGCGCTAAAAAAAGTGCAAGAACCTCTTATACCCCGAGCCAAAATAGCCGATCATATAAAATCGTACGCCCGTAATTCTACCACAGACTCCGCAGTGATCAAATCGATAAAAACAAAATTGAGTCCAATTCTTTAGTCCTTACAAAAGCCGATAAATCCAATTCGATAGTCGTCCTGGAAAGAGAACAGTACATTAATAAAATGAACTCTTTCATTTCAACAGAAAAACTAACTCCCTTGAAAAAGGATCCTACACAAAAATTCCAATTTCAAATTAGAAGTCTCTTAAAAAATATTACAACTTTGTTCTCCGAATTTGAGAAATTTAAAATCATAAATCAGAATCCCACAGCTCCCAGACTCTATGGTTTCATTAAAACTCACAAACCCGATTCTCCCATTAGACCAGTTGTCTCCTATATTAACAGTGTAGCAAGAGTTTTGGCAATTAAACTGAATACTCTTTTCAAAAAATACACCAAATTTACCCCAAAATATTCTGTAAAAAATTCACTCGCCCTTTCGGAACTCCTCAAACAAATAACAACCCCAATAAACTCCAAACTCGTATCTTTTGACGTCAGTAGTATGTTTTCTAATATACCTACTAAAGAGTGTCTCGAAATCATACAAAATTTAATTGATAAAGCTAATTGTCATCATCTTATAAAATCTGAACTTTATGAAGCCCTGGAAACATGTGTTAATCAAAATTACTTCAAATTTAATAACACTTACTATCAGCAAACATCAGGTCTAGCAATGGGATCGCCATTAAGTCCCCTTTTAGCCGATCTATTCATGTCAACTATCGAAGAAAAAATCTTCAAACTAGATTTCTCCAAAAAACATATTTCATTTTGGTATAGATATGTCGATGACGTAATAGCGTGTTTTAATGGTACAACACGTCAATTAGACCAATTTCTCAACCTAATAAACAACGTTCATCCCAAAATTAAATTCACCATCGAGGTAGAAACAGACAACAAAATAAACTTCTTAGACCTTACTCTGATTCACAAAAACAACAAAATAGAATTTGATATATACAGAAAACCCACCAATGTTAACTCTACAATCTCGTATTCATCATTTCACCCGATAACTCACAAATTAGCGGCCTATCATTCAATGATACATCGAGCCTTTTCAATCCCCCTTTCCACAGAAAAGAGAATCAAAGAATTAAGTACCATCATTTCAATCGCTACAGAGAATGGTTTCCCAACAAAACTCATCCAAAACATTATCAATAATAAACGAACCCAATTCGCAATGGCCCAAATTTATCCGAAAACCTCAAATTCAGACAAAACTTTCATCTCCCTGACATATTTTGGCAAAACAAGCGAACACATCGCAAATGTCCTTCGAAAGCAAAATCTTCAGGTTGCATTTAAACCCTCCTCTAAGTTGTCCAACATATTGTTTAATGCCAAAGACAAAATCGATCCCATTAAAAAATCCGGCGTATACGAAATTCATTGTTCCGAATGCAATAGCGTGTACATAGGGCAGACAGGACGAAGTTTTTCAACACGGTTTTCAGAACATTCTCGCGCTTTTCGTCTGAAAAAAGACACTAGTTCTTTTTCAAACCATTGTCTCGAATTCAATCATAAATTCCCAGAAATAGATAATCTAAAAATCTTGCATAATTGCAACAAAGGCCCGAAACTAAATCTCCTAGAGTCATTAGAAATTTTCAAAAAAACCCGTAATCCCTCAGTTAATCTCCTAAACGAGCAAACTGACCTAATCTTTTCCCAACTTTTTAATCTCACCCAATCTCAAACAGATAAGTCCTCATCTTCGGACAAACACCGCACCCCCACCCCACCAAAACTATAAGGGTATATATTCAACTTTATCAATTTGTTAAGTCACTTGAAAATGACCGTCAAACGTCGAAACTCGAGTCGTGATATGTGTAGAAATTTATATAACTGTGAATAATAAGTTATATAATATTTTTACATAATATAAGTGTGGTAAAAAACAAAGTGAATTTTTCAATTCAATGTAAGTATGGATTACCACGTAGTAACTGTCGCAACCATCCTATTCACTAAAAGTTTTATTCGAAGTACTAAAATAACTTTTCCTTAACTCGATTTTTTTTTTCTTTTAACTCGAAATAAAAATTTGTACAATCGTAAAATTTTACATACAAAATAATCTCTATACCTCCAATTTTTTAACCGTTGCGTACTTTCCAAAATGTATGGTGCCGTATATTGCCTATCATAAACCGTATCCTTCTAGTTAGTTCTAGTAAAGGTGGTATCCCATCAAAAACATAAAATGTAAAAAATCCCGTCTCGCAACGCAGTTCTTTCGCTACAAAAAGTTGTGGGATCTCATGTAAGACCAAGTCAAGTGTATGTAGAAGCACCTATTGAACTACTTTGTATTAAATTGTTATCTAATGAATTACCTATCAACATTTATAGTGACCGTATCAATATTAGACACCTTTATATCTATTATAATTATAATGACTTGGCAATTGCACGGCAACATATTCTACTAATTAAAATACTTTATTCTTAGGTTTACTTGTGCCTGTGATACAATGTTTTTGGTTGATACTGGTACCAACGATACTCTCTTTTTTATTACCACATGTTACCTAAGTAAAACTATTTTGTATTTGATCCTTCAAAATGTGTATTTACTGAAATAAACTTATTATTATTATTACTGTTTAGATTTACTTAGTAATCGTATTACTAGGTTATTCTTCTATAATTACGTTGCGGTGCAATTGCCAAGTCATTATAATTATAATAGAAATAAAGGTGTCTAATATTGATCCGTTCACTGTAAATGTTGATGTAATTGATTAGATAACAATTTAAAACAAAGTAGTTGAATAGGTGCTTCTACATACACTAACTAAAATAACTGACTTGGTCTTACATGAGATCCCACAACTTTTTGTAGCGAAAGAACTGCGTTTCGAGATGCGTTTTATGTTTTCATGAGATATTCTTATCTTCTTGTTGAACCAATATCAACTTGGAATTTTAAATTTAATGCACGCGATCGTCGATGCGCGAAGTGGACAGATCCACCCTTTTATTATTACACCGGGTGCTATTATTAAGCAACTTCAGGATCTAATTCCTGGCTATATGTTATCAATAACATAGGCATTTTGGCATTAATATGTAGAAACGTTACAACAGATATCATCTTAAAAGGAATTGAGACAATAACAATTGATAAAAGTTGTAAAGGATATGCACCTTCCGCTTTGTTTATTCCAAAGAGCGAATTTTCTTTTACTATGGGAAATAATTTTATTCCACCTTTTCATTTATCTATAAATTTAACGGGTTCAAAATTATTAAATGATTTAGATTATTACTTTTTATGACGAATGCCATTAATTTTCAAAAACTTCGTTACATTTTGATGATTTGTTTAAAACTACTAACAAACTTAGAGAGCTGGAGAAGTTAGCAGAACAATAAACGGATCATTTAGTTCATTCCGATAAGATTCGATATATAAGCTTTTTCTCAGTGGCTACGGCTTACTATCTTAGGTTTGATGATTGTTGTATGCATTAAAGCAAAAAGTATATCAAATTTAAAAAAAAGTTAATCAGGTAGACCAGGTTGTTAGTGTCTTTGGCAACATTTTTAGTAATTCCATATAAATACACTGCCGAGCATTAAACGTCACTCCGTAATTTGAAGTTTTATATGAAAAATTTTAGAAAATGTTATATTTTACGTGTTTTTTCGGGTGTTTACAACAGTTTACTAACATATTGCTTGAATTTTGCTTGGTTTTTGTTGTTCAAAGTTTATTGAAAGTAATGAAAATAAATTTTAATTTAAATGAACAAGTTTACTTTGAAATGCTTTTGTTGAACAGAAAGTTTAAGGACTTCAGAAGCGAGCATTCCCTCCTCTGGCAGTGACGACAGCTTGCAATCGACGAGACATGCTCTGGTGCAGATTTTGGATCACATTCTGGGTAAGATTGTCCCATTCGTGCACAAGTATGCCGCCAAGCTCTCTAGAATTTCTGGAGGCCGGCACATATCTCCGTAAACGTTTTCCCATCTCATCCCAAATATGATCAATTGGATTTAAATCTGGACTGCGAGCTGGCCAAACAAATCGCGTGATTTCACACTCGTCAATATACTGAGTAACTATCCGAGCAGTGTGCGGCCGTGCGTTATCATGCATAAATGTTGCGTCATCTCCAAGGATTGCCATGAACGGTAAAACATGGTCTTCTAGAACCTCTGTCAGATACCTATGCGCAGTCAACGTCCCATTCGCGATAAAAACTAACTCTGTGCGAGTGTCAAAAGAGATGCCTCCCCATGCCATAACTGATCCTCCATCCATATGGAAGTCGCTCGGCAATACCCGCTTGAGCATATCTCTCGCTTTGTTGTCGCCACACTCTAACATGTCTAACTTAGCCCGTAAGACAGAATCGCCATTCATCGGATCACAATAAGCGACTCCCATCCGATATTGTCCAGGCCAAGTGTTCTCATGCAAAATTCAACCTCGCAATCCAGTGTGCACGGGAAAGAGGCGGTCCAGTAGCTCTAGTTCGAGAAGATAATCCAGCAGCATGAAGTCGCCTCCTAACTGTCCACTCATTTAAGTTTACATTTCTCACTTCTTGCAGATGATTTCGAAGGGAAACTCCCGTGACCGTTCGGTTTCTTAAAGCACTAGAATAGCACGAGAAAGCGGTAATCTCTAGCTGTTGTAGTCTTGCCTCGGCCTGAACAAGGTCTTCGAGTGAGCGGTACAAAGAGAATGGTCCTCTTTGTACCGCCGCCATGCTCGTTGCACACTCGAGAGACTTACACTAATGGCTGCTCTACACTATAGGTCATTGTGGGCCATCATGATGGTCACCATTATCATGGCCCATTATGATGGCCTGAATGGACGCATCCACATAGTGGTCCATTTAGATGGACCATTCTAGATGTGCATGAATGGGCCATAGTGGGCCATACATCGTTGATAAAAATTAATTTCAAATTTTGAAAAGAAAATATCTCAATAAACTAAATATTTTGTTATAATTAAATAAAAATTATTACCGTGCGGTCAGTGTAGAGTAAAATCAGTCTTATTAGTACAACAAGCAGCAGGCGCTGATAAGCGTGCGATAAAGGAAATAATGATCCCCCATGGTGTGGCCATGCCACTTTAGCCACTGCACAGCTTACTTGAGCATGCTGGCCACCTTTGATGTGTGTAGATGGACCGCTCCCAACGCCATCCATGGCCATCACCATCTCCATCATCCACAACTTAGGCCACTACAGGCCATCTACCCCTCTACACAATGGTGATGGCTCACGGTGGTTCAAGATTGGCCATAGTGTAGAGGAGCCATAACGTTTCTCGCAGCTTCGCGCTGACCGCGGCCGTCTTCTAAAGCCGCCACAATTCGTGCCGTAACAACAGGATTTATGCTCATTACAAAACACCAACAATGACATAACAATGACAATGACAACAATACACAAACAATTTACAACAGATTCATTTTTTGGAAATTTCATTTAATGGAAAATGAAATTTCGGGAATTTTTGTTTTTTTCCTTTCTTTATAGGCAGCCTTTAGCCTATAAAGGAAGGAAAAAATCTAAAATCAGAATATAAGAATATAAGCTAAAATCGTTGGTGATTGAAAAAATCAATAAATCCGCGATACTTTAAAGGTAACCGTTTTTTACCAGTGACATATAGAAGCAACAAAAAAGCTTGGATGACAAGCGCAATATATGAAGAATGGCTTTCTAGTTTAGACAAGAAATTCAATGCCGAACATCGTCACACTGAAACATTATTAAGGAGATTAATTCGATTCTTGATGTTCTTCTTCCGCCAAATCTGACGTCAAAGTTACAACCTATAAACCAAGGAATTATTAACAATAAAAAGTTGCACTAGAGAAGAAGAATTCTGAGAAAAACTATAGTTGCCATAGTAGACAATCAACCCGAACATATTACTTTATGGGATGCTGTTACAAACTTGACAAAAGCGTGGCACATCGATATTCGGCAAGCAACCATCAAATATTGTTTCAGAAAGGTTGGCTTTAAAAAACAAGGCGAAACAAACTGGAGTCAAGAAGATGATACTCTTCTGTCAGAATTGAAGTCCGGGTATGACACATATAATCAGTATAATGTGAATAATACAGTGTCTCTTAATGATTATTTATCTGTAGATGAAGATATGGTTATTCGGTCCGTGCATAACCGCCCTTAGCGCCAGTTCTGGCCAAAAATACAACTTCCTCTCCAATAATAGTGTATAAAAACAACAGGCAAAAACAAAAAAATAATTAATTTAATAAAATATACAATATTTAACAGCAAAAATTTTGCCAATTATATATGTTTGCAACCGGCAGGGAAAACACTTTCAGACACACTTTGAAACTTTCCATTCACTTGAAAATAATGATTTAATGATTTTCCGAAGATTTCACTATGTCATAATATTTGAACGGCTTACCACAGATACTTCTAGTTTTCACCAATCGATTCAAACCACATAATCAGAGACATAACATAATCAATATATTTTATTGTAAAATTTACATTTCTGCTCAAAATTCGGCAAAAACAATGGAATATTAAATTCTGTTGCTTCTAATTTCTACAGATTTTAAAAACAGAACTAGAGTCCGGATTATATGTATTTGTATATTTGCATATGCATTTGCACATTTAGTCCATTTTCAGCGGTCGCTGCATATTTTATCTAAGATCTAGTGTTGATGCATATTTTCGTTATATTTATGTACAGTATTTTTAATTAGTAGTTTTTGAATTAAATCTTACATTTTTGCCGGCCAAATCATAGATTTATTAACTAGTTACTACGTAATAGATTAAATCACTGCCTACAGAATCGCCCGTACCTACTGAAATCCATAACAGCCTACCCCTATACATTTTAAAATGCTATTGTCTGCACCTAAACCTTTAAATATAAAGTTGTTATTGCTATACAGTTACGTAATTTGATTAATTTCAATCAGAAATATTGTTTACATATTTAATAAACCCGCGCTGCGTACATTTGTTGTTGCATTCATAAGGTAAACAAAACTTATCAAAAGGCATGTAAAACAATAATATCGAAGTTAGTACGCCGCGTCATTGTCTCAGTCCGAAGTAGTTGCATAAACTTTAAAAAGTTTAAAAACAGTTTGAACAATAACTCGGGCCTTGAACCGTTGTATCAAATTTATAGTTTTATTAATAGAGCAGCAGAACTTTTACCAGAAAGTATAAGTGGTAACACATCACCCAAATTCAAATATTACCCAGTTACCTCAGCGGATGTGGAGCGACTCTTCTCAACTTGCAATATATTAAAATATTTTGAGTGATAGACACATATAGCAAAGACACAATTTTAATACTAAACATTTGTTCCTGGTTAATATCACACAGGATATTGAATTATACAACAGACATTTGTATGTTATTATTTCTGTGGGCGGTTTCTGTGGGAAATCCACAGAAACCGCCCTGTATCAGCTGACAAACGAAATAGAAGCAGCACAAGAGACAAAGGAAGTAGCGATATGTGCCTTCTTGGATATAGAGGGAGCTTTTGACAACACCTCACACGAGGGCTGTCAGGGCGGCCCTCGAAAGAAGGAGTATCGACAGCACTATCTCAAAGTGGATGGGAGAAATGCTGAGAACTAGAACGACGGAGACACAAGTGGGAAAAGACACCATTAAGATCTCCATAACTCGAAGGTGCCCACAGGGAGGTGTACAATCACCGCTAATGTGGAGCCTGGTAGTTGATGAACTACTGGTTAGGCTAAACGACCTAGATATCAAATGTCAAGGTAAATGCGATGACATAGTCATAATGGCTAGAGGGAAATTTAAGGGAACGCTCTGTGAAATTGTTCAGAGAGGCCTCAACGTAACTAGTAGATGGTGTCAAACAGTGGGACTGAAACTCAACCCGAGCAAAACCACGGTGATACCATTTACTAGAAGTAGAAAACTAAACTGCCTACATCCCATACTCATAGATGGGAAGGCAGTAGAATACCCACAGGAGATAATGTATCTGGGTATCACACTAGATAGCAAACTGCTATGGAATAGACACGCTGAGGTAGCGGTAGGTAAAGCCAAACGCGCCCTAATGGTTTGCAGAAATCTGGCAGGAAAAACGTGGGGTTGTAACCCCACTATCCTGCGATGGATGTACATCATGATAGTGAGACCTGCAATCACTTATGGGGCAGTTGCGTGGGGAAGTAGAATCAAGCTGGGCTCTATGAGGAAACAGCTTGAGAAGATTTAAAGACTGACGTGTGTCTGCATCACGGGGGCGATGGGGTCGTGTCCGACAGCAGCATTGGGGCTGCTGCTGGATCTAACTCCGCTGCACCTTGTGGTGGAAAGGGCCGCCAGATCAGCAATCATAAGGTTCAGCAAGGAAGGAATGGGCAGAGGTAAAATAATGGGGAGCAGAGACCTAAACAGTCTTGCTGCCAAGATCCCCTGGCTGGAAGTACCAAAAGACGAAATGGTATGCAAATACCACTTCGAGAAAAACTACACAGCAATGTGCAGTAGTAAAGCCGATTGGAACGACGAATCCTCAGCATACCACATAGAGCAAAATGCCATCAAGTGGTATACAGATGGTTCGAAGACAAGGGAAGGTACTGGTGCAGGAGTGTTTGGACCTCGTACCAGGTACTTCGAATCCATGGGAACATCCCCAAGTATCTTCCAAGCAGAGGTACACGCAATCGAAAGATGTGCACAGTTTAACCTCGACAGGAATTAGTTTAGTCAGACAGCCAAGCAGCCATTAAGGCCATTAGCTCATACACCATCAGATCCAAACTGGTATGGGACTGTGTGGAGAAGCTGAACAAGCTTGGCAGGGATAATAAAGTAACGCTATACTGGGTACCAGGACACACTGGTATAGACGGAAACGAAGAAGCCTATCACCTAGCAAACAAGGGATCCAGTAGCCCCTTTCTAGTTCCGGAACCCTTTTGCGGTATGAGTGTCAACACCATCCACAAAAGTTTAGATAAAGAAACAAGAGGAAAGTGGACGAAAACCTGGAAAGAACTTTCAGGGCTAAGGCATTCCAAAGTGATGCTGGGATCTTCTAACCAGAAGAGCACAAAAGCTTGCCTGAAACTAAGCAGGAACAAGCCTAGAATTCTGACAGGAGTCCTGACGGGACACTGCAGACTTAGGAAACATCTCAAGGCCCTCGGCCTAGAGGAGGATGACGGATGCAGATTCTGTGGCTCAGCAGAGGAAACCCCATACATCTGTTCAATGACTGCGGAGCATTACTCCGCAAGATACAGATGTACCTTGGAGCTCACTGCTTGAACACAGAGGAGCTGCAGGTCTTGAATCCCACCCAGATCCTGAAATTCCTAAAGAAATCAGGATTAGAGGAGGCGCTCTAAATGGGTAAGTACACTAACACTTGGAGGAGGAGGGTGGGGTACAATAGATTAATAAAGGTCGCAGTACAGGTCGTCACCACCATATCTACAATCTACATGTTATTATTAGTTCCAGTACATTTTCATGTCACTAAGAGGACTAGACAAATAACATTGTTTTTAAGATCATTTGTTTATTTTTAAATTATGTGAATAATTTTAAAATAAAATTAAGTGAAGAAGCCATCTGCAGACGCTTTTCGAGAATTATCTTTCATCAGTGCAGCTTTGCTATTTTTAATTATTAATTGGAATACAATTACATTAGTAAGTTTTTGTTAAATAATTGTTCATTTTATTATAGTTTCGTCGATAGTTTATGAATGAGTTTTTTTTTATTGAAAAGCTTTTTCAACAATCAAAATATATACATTTTTTTATTAAGTTATGATATATGATTTAGTATGATGAGGTGTCCATCCAACGATAGGACCTCTGAGTACCGCTAAAGGTCAGTTGGTCAGCGTCTCTTAAATCGTTGAATATTACTTCCGAGTATAGATTGCCTAGAAGAGGCGATAGCACGCACCCCTGTCGGACAGCTTTCTTTGTATGTATAGCATCCTTGAGTATATTTTCCACTGATACTTGAGCCGTTTGATTCCAGTGATAATCTGTATGTCTCTCATATCTATGCCTGTTGATTTCAGTATGTCTATCATTTTCTCATGTTGAATACAATCAAATGCCTTTTGGTAGTCTATATAGCAGGCGCACAGGTCGCAATATAATTCGCGGCATCTTTGCGGCATCTTTGGGCCCAGACATTCAGGGAGAACAGAGCTTCACATGTTCTTCTTCAAATTGTGTTTGACCCCTCTAACTCTCGCACTTCTGGTAGATTCTTGTGAGGAATATACTTAGAAACACATTCAGTACGTGTTACATTAAACTTATCATTCTATAATCATCGCATTTAAACGAGTTTTATTACTTAGGATGGGTGATAAAGTTCGATTTTAGCTAGCCTGAGGAGATGTTGCCAGAAGTGTATATTGCGTTAAAAAGTGATGTAAGTAGTTTTTTCACATAGCCCTCCCGTTCTGAGAATATTTTGAGGACCTCTGAAAGGTGTTATCAGGGCCGGTAGCTTTTTTGTTTTTCTACACCTTTATTGAATGTGTGAACTCTTCTCAGGATAATTCCGGCCCCAATTCGTTTATATCTGTCAAAAGCGGCGGTAGTGGTCTGTCATTTTGGAATAGTTTCTCAACATATTTAGTGTCTTAACACTTCTCAAGTTTGTTTTCTATTACAAGCAATATTGCCACGCCATACTGATGCCAGGTCCCCGATCCAACCGAGTAGTACATCGAGCCGTGTTCCGTTTACTGATGTCCTTTACCGGGCCAACTGACTTCACTTATACCTAGAATGTCTATGTTCAGTCTGCACATTTTATTTTCGACTGTTGATAGCTTTGCGGCCATATAAAGGTTTCTTATATTCCAGGTGGCCATGCACATTTTAATGTGGTATATTTAAATTTTTTTAAAAATTTGAAAACGAACAGTGGAGAATAAGATACAACCACGAGATCTACCAGCTCTTCGCAAAAGCAGACTTAGCAACAACAATAAGATTTGTAAGACTTAAATGGGCCGGGCATTTACAAAGGATGGAAGAGTCAAGAGTAGTCAAGAGGATTTTCAACCAAAAACCGGAAGGTAAAAGACCGGTTGAAAGACCAAGGGCGAGATGGGCAGACAAAATCCAGGGGACGCTCGATTTATGCTCGGAACTTCAAACTGGAGAAATGCGGAAGAAAATAGAGGGGGCCAAGGCCCGATTTGGTCTGTAGCGCCATTGGATGGATATTTGAAATTTTGATTTATTTTTATCATGTCTTTTGGTAAATGACTGGGGGATTCTTAGCACCATTTAGCAGGTACGATTCGACCCAAAATTAGTCCGAAAACGTATATAATATTCGTAGGAGGCTTTTAATTATGAAATACCGTCGAAGCATGAAGTCAAAATTGCGGAAACGGTAAAATGCGAGAAAATCAATTTTGCTAAAATCGTTATTTTTTTAGTTATAGCAACGTTTCTGAAAGCATTTTTGCTGCTGATTACAAATATGCAAATTATATTTCGCTAACTATTTCCATTCACAATCGTCTGCTAAAATTGAAGAAATTTTTAAATTTTATTTAATTTACTTTTTTGTAAATTTCAGTTTGAAATTTCTTCAGTTTTAATCTTTCCGGACAATTTACACATCGACTTGTTCGTCTTGTCGTGCAGTTTCTGTGTGTAGAAAATTATTTAGCTGCCTTTTACCGTTCTCTAGAAAATCTAAAAAACTGAAAAAGCACATATTTCTCGAACGATATGATGAAAATTTTTTGAAAAAAATTTTATTTGTAAAATTTTTCGTGTTTTTTTTTTGGTTACCCGAAGGAAATCGAAGTGCTGAAAACGGTTTTCCAGTTTATTACGCTTTAAAGTAATAATAATATTAATAATTATTAATAATAAAACAAGTTTCACGCAGTCATAACTCTTGAACCGCTCACCACAGAGACTTCTAGTCTTCACCAATGACTTCAGCATCCTAAAATTAGTCGAATAAATAATAAATAATAATACACGAAAACGTATATAATATTCCCTAGGAGGTTTTCAGTTAAGAAATACCATCGACACGGGGAGTCTAGACCGCGGAAACGCTGAAATGCGAGAAAATCGATTTTGCTAAAATCGTTATATTTTGAGTTACAGTAAAATTTAAAAACGTTTCTGAAAGCATTTTTGCTGCTGATTAAAAATGTGCAAATTATATTTCACTAACTCTTTCCGTTCACTATCTCACTATTGCCTGCCAAAATTGAAGAAATTTTTAAGAAATTTCGGCGGTCGAGTAGAGATCTCGGAAAGTCATGAATTTCCCGCGGACAATCTTAGTGCATCAACAGGAAAATGACCTTCTGAAAACGATGCCAGAATCCGTTTTTGATTATCTGCAACCGGTTCCGAGACATCTACTTAGCAAATCGAGAATCGGGTAAATTTTAGTTTTAAATTTCTCGTAGAATTATTGAATCTTTTCGGACAATTTACACATCGAATTGTTCGTCTTGTCATGTAGTTTCTGTGTGCCGAAAATGATTTCGCTGCTTTTTCCCGTTCTCGAAAAAACCGAAAAAGCACATATTTTTCGAACGAAATGAGCGAAAATTCTTGTTGAATTTTTTTTTGTTGTTACCCGATGGAAATCGAGCTACTGAAAACGATTTTCTAGTTTATTTCGTTCTAAAGTCACAAATAAACAAGATATAGCCTATATATTGGGTGTTTTTAGCATTTGAACCGAATAAACTGGAAATTCGAGTTCGGCACATCCATTTGATTCGGATAAACTCAAAAAAGACCCTAAAATTTTCTGAAAAAAAACCGCCAAAAAAATCCATCGTTTTGATCAGGAAAAAAGCATTTTTGCATTTTCGCTTCTCTACGATCCTCTTGGAAACAACAAATCCTAGCGAAATCATTTTCGGCACAATGAAACTAGACGACAAGAAGAGAAAATCGATGGGAAAATTGTTTTGAAAGATTCAATTTTTTATTGCGAAATTCAAAATTCAAATTTTGTCAAATACATGTCAATATATACAAAAAAAATGCTGAATAATTGGTCATGAAGTTCTTTAAAGTGTCACCATTGGCGCTAGTGCTGTTGCGCTCGCAGCGAATAGCGGACTATATCGAACAGATATTTCAAACAAGATTACAAAACGCGAATATGAAGATGTCTTATCTAGCAACGAAACAGTGCTAATTCCACCCACGAACAAAGAAATGCGTAATTATTTAAATAAGTATAGCGAATATGTCTGTTCTAAAGACAATCTTCCAGACGAAGTGTACATGCATTATCTACTTAGAGAACTTTGTAGATAGAGATTTTTTTAATGGAAAACAATTAAAAATTACTAACTCGTGATATATATATATATATATATATATATATATATATATATATATATATATATATATATATATATATACAGAAACAAAAGCCATTCTGCCCTTAAACTCTCTTTTGTTTCAACAGAAGCATATCAAAGTAAACTTGTTTATTTTCATTACTATATATATATATATATATATATATATATATATATAGTCTTGATAATCCGGCGGTTGGTTAATCCGACACGTTCATTAATCCAGCACTCGGAGGAAACACGTTCAATAATCCAGCACTCAGAGGAAACACGTTCAATAATACAGCACTCGGAGGAAACACGTTCAATAATCCAGCACTCGGAGAAAACACGTTCAATAATCCAGCACTCGGAGGAAACACGTTCAATAATCCAGCACTCGAAGGAAACACGTTCAATAATCCAGCACTCGGAGGAAACACGGTCAATAATCCAGCACTCGGAGGAAACACGTGTCTTTTCGATACGCTGCCCCGAGGCAGCTATCTATATATATATATATATATATATATATATATATATATATATATATATATATATATATATATATATATATATATAAATATTTATGTTGTATTTGAGGTTTTCGCGGATAGATACCTGTGTTGTATTGTTCTCTCGGGGATTCCGCGTTGATGCTGAGGGTTGGCTCTGAAAAGAACCGGATTCTCGACGTTTCGGCGAAATATCTCTTGAGAATGGCGAATGTTAGTTCGCCGAAACGTCGAGAATCCAGTTCTTTTCAGAGCTAACCCTTTGCATCAACGCGGAATCCCCGAGAGAACAATACAACACAGGTATCTATCCGCGGGGTTCAAAGGGTAGTACATGCGCAACCGCACGACAATCGCACAGAAAGAGATTGAGCAACCAAGCTGGAGATGCGGTAACCAACCCGTATGGAAAGCGCGGTCAGGGCCAACGAGAGCGGGTGAAATGGTCCTCCGAAAAGGGGGTTTTGCGATGGGCCAACAACTCATCCATAGAAAAAAAAGAAACCGTTACGAAACCACCAAACGTGCCTCGGACTGGACTGACTACTCGGCAACGACCACAGCAATGCACAAGGAAATCGAAAGAAATTACGGTGGGAACATGGAATGTAAGGAGCCTCTACCAGATAGGTGCACTAAAAGCCTTAACAAACGAAATGGAGAGATACAAACTCGACATAGTGGCACTACAGGAGACCAACTGTAGCGATAGGTGCATCATGGATATAGGAAAATATAGGATATGTAAAAGCAGTAATAATGGGAAGGCGCACAAGTTAGGAACAGGCTTCATACTCAAGAAAAGTGTAGGGAAGGATATTATGGACTTCCAAGCAGTAGATGACAGACTCTGCATGATCCGAATAAGAATGAAGCTCTTCAATCTGACAATAATTAACGTACATGCACCGAGCGAAGAGAAAACAGACGACGAAAAAGAGATCTTCTACGCAAAACTAGAAAGGCTATTCGATTCGACACACAACAACGACGTAAAGATGATCTTGGGGGATTTCAATGCTAAGATAGGGAAAGAAGACGTATACAGACCCACGATTGGAAAACACAGCCTACACGAAAATACTAACGACAATGGACAGAGACTAGTGGACCTAGTAGCATCTAGAAACCTTGTAATCAGCAGTACGCTATTTCCACATAAAGACATCCACAAGATGACATGGAGATCACCAGACGGAAGGACACTCAATCAAATAGACCATGTCTTAATAAACACAAGATTTATGTCCAGCATACAGGACGTCAGAAGCTGCAAAGGGGCAGACTGCAACTCGGACCATTACCTGGTGAGGATTAAATTAAAACAAAGGCTAGCCAACTCGAAAAAGCCAGCAAACAGCGGAATAGAAAAATGGGATGTGGAAAAACTGAACTTAACCAGGGTAAGGCAACGATACGAAGAAAAGATCGCCGAAAAACTAGGAGTGTTGACGGAAAATCATAGCATTGAAGAACAATGGACGGAAATTGCAAAGGGGATTAAGGAATCGGCAGAGGAGGCTCTCGGGAAAGTCCATATGAAAAAACGAAACCAATGGTACGATGCAGAGTGTGAAGAAGCACGCGAGAAACAAACGAAAGCTAGGGCAGAGAATTTGCAGAGACCCACGAGAGCCAAACAAGCTGAATACAACAAGCAAAGAAAGGAAGCATCCAAATTATTTCGGAAGAAGAAACGGGCCCATTTTAACGACCAGGTGGCACAGATAGGACACCACCAAGAGAAACACGAAATTAGAGAATGCTACAAGATAGTGAACAACCTGCGAAATAAATTTCAGCCCAGAGCAACAATAATCAACAGTAAAGAGGGCACCTTACTGGCTGAAGAAAGTAAAGTGGTAGGTAGATGGGCGGAATATTTTAACGAACTCCTGAATACCTCACTACGAGTGGAATTAACCGGACAAACAGCTGAAGACGACCCAATTCACACACCAGAAGTAAGAGATCTGAGAGAAGATAACGAACCATCACAAAGAGAAATAAGCGAGGCGATAAAGGCACTAAAGAACCACAAAGCACCGGGACCGGACATGATACCATCT
The DNA here is from genome assembly GCA_944588485.1 of Phosphuga atrata. Classification (NCBI taxonomy): domain Eukaryota; kingdom Metazoa; phylum Arthropoda; class Insecta; order Coleoptera; family Silphidae; genus Phosphuga; species Phosphuga atrata. The sequence goes on from OX155909.1 coordinate 8,919,818, forward strand.
GAAATGATCAAAATGGGAGGAGACGCTCTGAACTGTGCTTTACACCAGCTGATAGGAAGAATCTGGAGGACAGAAGAGATACCCGAGGAATGGCGGGAGGGGAAGATATGCCCTATCTATAAGAAAGGAAACAAACTGGAGTGCAAGAACTATCGTGGTATAACTCTTCTTAACACGGCCTACAAGGTGCTGTCATGGATAATCGGACGAAGACTCCAACCGTACGCAGAGAGCATTATAGGACAGTATCAGACAGGTTTCCGGAAAGGAAAGTCGACGACTGACCAAATGTTTACACTCAGACAAATACTAGAAAAGACATGGGAAATGAACATCAGCACATACCAGGTCTTCGTAGACTTTAAAAAAGCGTATGATACTATCGATAGAAGAACTCTCATGAAGACAATGGAAGAATTCGAGATACCACAAAAGATCATTAAATTGGTAAATTGTACGTTAAAAAAGACTTGGAACCAAGTCGGTATCCAAAAAACGACATCGCACAAGTTTGAAACAATTACAGGTCTGAGACAAGGAGACAGTCTATCACCCATATTATTTAACATCGCGCTCGGAAAAGCTATAAGGAAAGCTCAGATAGAATGCAACGGTACCACGCAACTTTTGGGCTATGCTGACGACCTATCATCATCGGTAGATCGCTAACGGCAATGAAAGATGCTTACGGTAAAATGGAGAAGAGAGCCAAGGAGATAGGTCTGTCAATAAACAAGGATAAAACAAAAGTAATGATGGTAAGACCGGGAGCGCCAGTACACGCAGTAAATAATCTGGATATGGGAGAGTACACTGTAGAAGTCGTCAACAACTTTAAATATCTGGGATCAACCGTCACGGATCAGAACGACGAAGGGGTGGAAGTACAACATAGAATCATGCAAGCCAACAGGGCATACTTCACTCTTAAATCCATCCTTAACTCGAAGCTAGCTAGCAGACAAACGAAGTGTAATATATATTAAGCAATCATACGACCCATCCTCACATATGGAAGCGAAGCATGGACGCTGACCCAAAAATCGGAAAAGATGCTGGAGATTTTTGAGCGAAAGATCCTGAGGAAAATTTATGTTGCAATTAACAGCGAAGAGGGTTGGAGAATTAGGATGAACTTCGAACTATATCAGATATACAAAAGCCCAGATGTGGTATCCCACATAAAACTAAGCAGGCTAAGATGGGCGGGACATGTGAGCCGGATGGCTCCAACAGCAGTGCCGAGACAAATACTCAGAGTGCCGGAAGGTAGAAGGAAAGCGGGCAGGCCAAGGGCGAGATGGGAGGAAAGTGTGAAAAGGGATGCGAGAGAGATGCTGGGGGTGCGGAACTGGCGGGCGGCGGCAGAGGAAAGGGAACGCTGGAGACAATGTTTGGTGGAGGCCAGGGCTCTCTTCGGGCTGTAGCGCCATTGGAGAGAGAGAGATCTATCCGCGAAAACCTCAAATACAACACACATATATATATATATATATATATATATATATATATATATATATATATATATATATATATATATATATAAAACTAGGTTATTTTATATAAAATTAGGGTCACTCCGTAATTTGAAGTTAGTTTCGAAATTATTAGTTTTTGATTTAGAAATTATTTGTGGTTTTTCGGTTGTGACAGTTTACTAACTGATTGCTTGAATAAAAAAAAAGTTTATGTTGTTCAAAGTTTATTCAAAGTAATGAAAATTAACCATTTTAATTTGCTGTTTAAGTAATGAAAATAAACAAGTTTACTTTGATATGCTTCTGTTGAAACAAAAGAGATTTTAAGGGCAGAATGACTTTTGTTTCTGTGGTGTCATTTGTCTGTTGTAAATTGTTTATGTATTGTTGTCAATGTTGTCAAGTGTTTTGCAATGAGCATAAATCCTGTTATTGCGGCACGAATTGTGGCGGCTTTAGAAGACGGCCGCGATCTGCGCGAAACGTTAGTGTAAGTCTCTCAAGTGGGCAACGAGTATGGCGGCGGTACGAAGAGACTGGTCTGCTCACTCGAAGACCTGGTTCAGACCGAAGCAAGGCTACAACAGCTAGAGATAACCGCTTTCTCGTTTCTAGTGCTTTGAGATATCGCACGGTCACGGCAGTTTCCCTTCGAAATCATCTGCAAGAACTGAGGAATGTACACATAACTGTGTAGACAGTTCAGAGGTGACTTCATGCTGCTGGATTATCTTCTCTGGATTGCAAGGTAGAACTGGATTGCGAGGTTGAATTTGGGATGATAACACTTGGCCCGGACAATAGCGGATTGGAGTCGCGTATTGTTTTCCGATGAATCGCGATTCTATCTTACGGGATCAGATAGACTTGTAAGAGTGCGGCGACGACAAGGCGAGAGATATGCTCAAGCGTGTATTGTCGAGCGACTTCCATTTGGTGAAAGATCAGTTATGACATGGGGAGGCATATCTTTTGACACTCGCACGGAGTTAGTCTTTATCGAGAATGGGACGTTGACTGCGCATAGGTATCTAACAGAGGTTCTAGAAGACCATGTTTAACCGATCATGGTTATTCGTGGGGACGACGCAACTTTTATGCATGATAACGCACGGCCCCACACTGCTAGGATAGTAACTGATTGTGAGTATCTTGACGAGTATGAAATCACGCGATTTGCTTAGCCACCTCGCAGTCCAGATTTAAATCCAATTGAGCATATTTGGGATGAAATGGGAAAACGTTTACGTAGACATGTGCCGGCCCCCAGAAATTCTAGAGAGCTTCGCGACATACTGGTGCAAGAATGGGACAATCTTCCGCAGAATGTGATCCAAGATCTAATCCAGAGCATGCCTCGTCGTTTGCAAGTTGTTGTCGCTGCCAGGAGGGAATACTTGCTTCTGAAGTCCATAAACTTTCTATTGTTTCAACAAAAGCATATCAAAGTAAACCTACTTATTTTCATTACTGACAAAATACAATTATGACAAGATTGGACAAGCAAATCAAATTAAAATTGTTCATTTTCATTACTTTCAATAAACTTTGAACAACAAAAACTTTTTTTTATTCAAGCCATCAGTTAGGTTAGGTTAGGTTTGGTTTCTGTTCACCGGTGAAGTAGACATTCTCCAATTTCATTTTACAAAATTTTAGTTTCTTGCGTGTTTTTTTAGTTTTAACAGTTTATAAAAAAATTTGTAAAATGAAATTGGAGAATGTCTACTTCACCGGTGAACGTCAACATTCACATAGTCGCTTGGTGTATGTCTGAAATATTTGCTAACTACCCTTATTTCTGACTTACACCGGTAAAGGTAGACATTCGCCTTGCACTAGTGGTGAATGTTGAACATGTCGGAGATATTTATTTTCTTCTCCGTAATTCAGTCGTATAAAACGTCACAAGGCTGACGTAAGTTTTTCGTGTGGCCAAGAATTTAAAACCCAAAAAATTTAAAACCATTGAGAAAAGAAAATAATAGTAATAAAAAAATTACTTAATCACATATCAAATCTTATTTATTGCATTAACTTAAACTATTGCAACACTTTTGCACAAGAGTACTTTGCATTTACAACTGCATTCATTTGTGGAAAACTTCCTTTTGTAATGACAGCGTGTATAGCCTTGCCCTCCGCTTCTCGAATTAGATGTAGGTGCTTCTCTTATCTATGAAAAGTAACTTTTCTCTATAAATTACGAACTGATTATTTGTGTAAATCCTGCTTCAGGGTACCATTTTTATTTGCCAGTTTGTAGAAGTCGGAGCCTTCTATTCCAACAACAACCGCTAACATATTTCGGCTATCTGTACGAACACGGGTCGATTAATTTTAGAAATGGACCTGTTAACTGACTACCTCGATCGTGCGATTTGACGTCATTAGTTTTTTTTCTCTGGGGATATGTCCCGTATGTCCCGTATATATATATATATATATATATATATATATATATATATATATATATATATATATATATATATATATATATATATATATATATATAAGTGGCGGTTTCAAGGAGGGTGGTGGGTGAGTCAGGTTAATACCCCCCCTAAGAATTTTTCGCTTATACATTTTTATTGTTGAAAATTACCGTTATTCAAACATTTTACACCTTTATTTTATCATTTTTGCAAAAATGTTTATCGACTGGTTATTAGTTTAAAAAGTAGGTGTAGGCATCAAGCCATTTCTTCTAAATTTTGTTTTTTTATTGTTATGAAAAATATATTTTTAAAGTATCCCCCCTAGACTGGAAACGCCCCTGTAAACTATTGAGCACTTGGAAGTCAACATTCGACGCGTTATTGCCGAAATTCAACCTGATGTACTGGGAAGAGTGTGTGGAAATTATACTTCCAGATTACGCCATGTACGTGCCAGCCACGACGGCCACATGCCCGAGATCATACTCAAACATTAATGCCATAAAATTATCTTTCAAATAAAGCCCAACTTCATGGATATTTAAAACATTTTTCAGTGTTTTATTTCAATTTAAAGTTCTCAGTCAATAAAAAAAACACCGGTTATAAGAGCAGACAAAATCAGACGTGACCAAATAAAAACACACAAAATCAGACGGAAGTCGTATAAGAAAAAAAGCGAAGAACACCAAAGAATACCGGAAAAGACCACAGACACAATAAAAAGATCATCAATGAAAACAGTATTCACTCTACGTCAGTATAGATTTTATAACTATAGTCTATTTTTAAGAATGCAGTACAGGGAAGATAGGGCTTATTTGACCTTGTTCTCTGATGGCTTAAATCGAGGAGAAGTTCACACTGACGTTATTTACTTCTCCATCTCTCTCTTTTCACAAACATTTGCAGTCACTGGCGTACAATTTGGTGATATGTAATTAAATGAATATAATACTACGAATAATTTATAAATATAATAGAACGTTAAATTATACTACGGCTAATAAGTACTATATAATAATGTATTATATATAATTTGATATTCAATTTTAAATTTAAAGATAAAAAAAATAATTAACTCCAAGTATAACTCCTAGTGTTAGTTGTTAGTAATCAATGGCTGCCGTATTGTCTATTGTCTTCTGATCTGTTTGTATCATTTAGAATTTTGTGCGTTTTTCTCCATTTATTTGTTTGTATTTTATTACTATTGTTGCCATTTACACACACACACACACACATGGGTTCTGGACTCCTAGGTGGAGCATAGAGCCTCCAGCGGACCCTATTCTGGGCCATTGCTTTGGCTTCACTCCAAGAGGTTTTCTGGGCTTTTAGTTCATCTAACACTGTTCTCCTCCATGTTTGAGCCGGTCTTCCTCGTCGTCTCGTTCCTTGGGGATTCCAGTCTAGTGCTGCCCTTGCAATGTCGTCTGGTTTTCTTCTTAGAATGTGGCCGATCCATCCCCATTTTCTTTTCTTAATGTCGTGCTCTATTGTTTCTTCTCCGCATCGTTTAAGAAGTTGCTCATTAGTAATTTTCTGTGGCCAGAAGATTCTGAGGATGATTCGTAGACATTTGTTGGCGAAAACCTGAAGTTTATGTTTTGTGGCATTAGTGTTTTTCCAGGTCTCACATACATATAAGAGGATTGCTTTGACGTTTGTTCTATATAAACGCAGCTTGCTCTTTGTTTTTATGATGTTGGACCTCCATATTGTGTTTAGTTGCCTGAATGCCATCTGTGCTTTTTGAATTCTGTTTAGAATGTCTAGGTCTGTTCCGCCCGTCTCGTTGAGAATGCTTCCTAGATACTGAACTTTTCTACATTCTCAATTGGTTGGTCGTTTATTTGAAACGGTGCGTCGTTATTTGTGTGCATTCGCATCGCTTTTGTTTTTGAGACATTTATTTTCAACCCTATCTTCTGTGCCATGTCTGATAGTAGGGTGAGTTGCCTTTGCATACTTTCATAGGTATGCGAAAAAAGGCAAATGTCGTCTGCGTATTCGAGATCTTTGAGATTAGAGTAAAGAGACCATCGAATACCATCGTTTGGTCTGCAAGACTTTTCCAGGATATAGTCAAGAGCAATGTTAAAAAGCAAGGGAGAGAGCACACATCCTTGCTTCACTCCTGATCTGACCGGAAAAAGGTTGCTATGTGCTCCGCTATGCAGGATACTACATGATACGTCATGGTACAGTTCTCTAATCGTGTCGATGATTTTTGTTGGCACGCCTCTTGTCCGTAGTATCTTTCATATAGCAGAGTGGGATAGGCTGTCAAAAGCACGTTCAAAGTCGATGAAAACAAGATATAGTGGTGATCGCCATTCAACGGATTGTTCTATAATTATTCTTGTTGAATTTATGTGGTCTATGCATGAGCGGTTTGGGCGGAAGCCTGCTTGGTTTGGACGCAGTATGGGTTCGAATGCTTCTGCCAGCCTATGTTGGATTACACTTGCAATAATTTTGTTTATGGTGTTTAACAGCGTTATTCCTATCCAATTTTTGCATTGCGTTAGGTCTCCTTTCTTTGGCAGTTTGATAATGAGACCATGTTTCATTTCTGCTGGAATTTCTTGGTTTGTCCAGATCCCTTTTATTTTTGCAAGTAGAGGTGCAATCCATTTAGGGTCTACCTTGATTAGTTCGGCAGGTATGTTGTCTACCCCTGCCGCTTTGTTGTTTTTCAGCTGCTTGATGGTATTTAGTATTTCTGTTTTTGAAGGCGCGTTTATTTTTATATTCAGCTGTTCATTTGCATTGTCTTCTGGAGCTATCTCAAGTTCGTCTTCCGTGGGTGAGCTGAGCATATCAGCAAAGTATTCCTTCCACCTATCGAGCTGAGTTTCTGGGGTGGTCAGTGGGCGGTTGTCTTTGCTTCTAACTATATTTGTGGTCTTTGTGTGCTTTTTGGAGAGCTTGTTTGTCAGTGTGTAAAGAGTCCTCGAGTTGTTATTTTTGGCTGCTTCTTCTGCTTGCTCACATATTAGGTCAATCCATATTCGCTTGTCTTTTTTGGCAGATGCTTTAATTTGTATGCATGGTTGTGTATATCTCCAGATTGCATCATTTTTTGTCATCGAAGTTTTGCACTGGAGTACCAGTTTCTTCGCATCCTTTCTGTCTTGTATAAGTTGCCATGTTTGGTCTGAGATCCAGTCTTTTCGATTTCTTTCCTTTGTGCCAAGGGTTGTTTTGGCCGATTCGAGTAGTGTCTTGGCTAAGCCATCCCAAGATGTTATGGGATTTTGTTCTGCATTTTCATGCAGGTTTGTTAGGAAAACTTTTTTGCAGTTTGGTTGGCGCAGTTTGTGTAGGTTGAACTTTACTCTCTTTGATTGTTCAGGTTTCTTTGGTACGGCCAGTTTGATTCTGAACGTGCCGAGCAGAAGGTGGTGGTCGCTGGCAATGTCTGCACCCCTTTTGTTTCTGACATCAAGTAGGGATCTCCGCCATGTTTTCGATATGGCAATATGGTCAATTTGGTTTTGGGTTTTCTTGTCGGGGGATATCCATGTGACTTTGTGGATTTGCTTGTGTGGGAACACTGTTCCACCTATAACTAGGTCTGATGTTGAACAGAGTTTCGTGAATAGTTCACCGTTTTCGTTTCTTTCCCCACATCCTTCTTTACCCATGATGTCTTCTAGGTTACTGTTATTTGTCCCGACCTTAGCGTTGAGATCACCCATGAGTATGGTGATATCACCTCTGTTTATCTTCCTTAACGTACTTTCAAGGATATCGTAGAAATGTTCTTTTTCCTCAGCACTCGCACTGTTTGTGGGTGCATAGCATTGTACAAAGGTGATATTTCTGTATTTAGTGTGGAACCTTGTTGTAATTATTCTGTCATCAATGGGGTTCCATGAAATTAGGCTCTTTCTGGCTTTTTTAGTAATTATGAAACGAACGCCTCTTTCATGAGACCCAGTTTCTTTGCCACTGTACAGGAAAAGCTCCCCAGATTGTAAGTTGAGCTCCCCCTTGCCAAGCCAGCGAACTTCTGATAAGCCTAAAATTGAGATGTTGTAGTTATTTAATTCTCTCACCGCTTGATGCAGTTTTGATGCTTCGTATAGAGTTTTTACGTTCCAGCATCCAAAACGTAACTTTTCCTTAAGTGTAGCCAGTGTTGTCTTCGTTTTGTCCGTCCGGATTTGTGTTGTAGAGGTTTCATTAATAGCATAGTTTATATAATATTTTTATGAATAGCATTTCATTAATAAGCATTAAGTTTTAATAAAGCATCATAAGTTTCATTAATAGCATTGTTGCCATTTGGTGCATTTAATATGTATTTTTCAATACAAACAATAGTAGTATTCGTTCTTTCTGGTTTTCTTGTTTTCTCATTGAATAAAGTGTGCACCGTCGTGTAATTTTGATTTTTATACTACTTGTCCAGTACTTCCAAAGGTATAAAGAAAAATCCGTAAGGAAAACTTTTAAAAAGTGGACAAAAATTAATGGCTTACAACAGTTATTTGTTATGCTTTTTTAATAATAATAATAATAATAAGTTATTCAATTTCATTCAATTTCTATAATTTTTATAATAAGTTATTCAATAATAATATATTATTATTGAATATAATTGAATAATAAATTCAATGAAACCATTAATAAATTACGAATTTTATATTCAAGTAACTATATTTTAATTTAGCGGCAAATTTTATAACTAGATTGAACATTTGTCATAGTGTAAATCAGGTTTCTAGTTACTGCATTCTTAAAAAAATGGACTATATTCTTGCCTATTCCATATAGTATTCGACACTAACTAAATAAATCTGACACAAAGTGTGATGAGAAATGAACGAAAACCTTCGAGATTTATCCATTTTTACCGATTTGGAGACGAATATAAAATCGGTAAACAACAAATTTGTTAGAATTCTTCTGGTAGAGAATTTCAATATGATTTCTTTAATAATCAATTATAAATGGCTACAGTTCAAGCATATCTTTTACCATATTAAATTATTCGAATATCCTTATAGTTGACAAATTTTATCGTGGTTATAAAGCAAATTGACAATATATTATGTTTGCATAATTCTTAATAAATTCCAATAATTTTAAACAATATAAATTTGAAACGAAACTTTCACTGCAAGAATCGTTTATTCTTGCAGAACTATTAATTGCTATAAATATTTGAATAAGTTGTTCATCAATAGCGTAAGTTGTAATTAAATCGATCCATTGTGTTACACCTTGAAGTTTCATCTTACGGACTCCGTGGTTCTTGAACAGCATCACTATTAAATAAATATTAAACATAATCATAATTATTATTGTGTTCCAGTTAAATAGAGCAGTAAATATTTTAATTATATAATTATGAATGATACAGATTTTACTTAATTTTAATATACTTTCTATTAAAACTGGTTTAATCACATTTATAAGTATAAACAAGTCATTAAACCCACCTCTATGTAATTAAACAAGGAACAATGTGCATAGTTTTTTAATTAACGTATTTAAATTCATTTCACCAAATGTTCGTTCATAATTAGTGTCCATGTAATTTGTATAATACATTAGTTAACTATTTAATGGATAGTAGATAAATGTATATGTATTTAGAACGTAATTTCAATGTTTAAATGTTGGTTCATTTTCTATTTCAAAGAAACAATTAAGAAATATTAGTACAGATTTGTCAATTTACTTTTCAAAACAAAGATAGTTAGATACAAATAAATATATATATATATATATATACATATATATATATATATATATATATATATATATATATATATATATATATATATATATATATATATACATATATATATATATATATATATATATATATATATATATATATATATATATTAGAGATTTGTTATCAACTATGAATCAATTAAGATAATCTTTTATATCTTTTCCTATCTTTTCTTGGAAGAAATCAAGGAGAAATTTATAATTGTAGATTTTTTTGTAATAAGATTAAATTTGTATTGTTTTATATTTAGTGTTAGGCATAAACTATTCAACAATCTATTTAGCAGAGTTTAATATGGTTAGTTTTATAAGATAACAATAATAATATTGATACTATTAGCATTTGTTATTCATATTTTCCAATTTATTGATTGCCATTGATCATACAAAGAAACATTAATATAATATTGATTACTACTAGATATGTTGGCAGAGTTATTACAATTGACTATAGTCCATTTTTTTAGAATGCAGTACAGGGAAGATAGGGCTTATTTGACCTTGTTCTCTTATTGGCATAAATCCAGGAGTTCACACCGACGATATTTATTTCTACATCTCTCTCTCTTTTCACATACATTTGCAGTCACTGGCGTATAATTCTTGATTTATAAATATAATAAAAAGTTAAATTATACTACGGCTAATAAGTACTATATTATACAATAATGTTTTATATGTAATTTAAAATTTAAAAATAAAAAAATTAATTAACCCCAAGTATATTTCGTACGCCAATGGATGTTGAGCTGTTAGTTGTCAATGGCTGCTGTTTCAATTCGTAATTGTCAGCTGACCTGTTTGTATCATTTAGATTTTTTGCGTTTTTCTTTTTCTTTTCTTCTTTGTATTTTATTACTATTGTTGACATTTGGTGTATATAATCAATAATAATAAGATATTCAATCAAAACATTAATATATTACCAATTTGAATACAAAATTGATAATTTATTAATGGTTTGATTGTAAGTAACTAAATTTGAATTTAGCGCCAAATTTTGTAACTAGATTGAACATTTGTCATAGTGTATATCACGTTTCTAGTTATTGCATTCTTAAAAAAAATGGACTATAGGTTGATTTTTAATTAATAGTTTATTTATAAGAAAGTATTAATTGAAATATTTATAATTGCAAATAAATATATTTCAATTAAACATATTGACTTCTTTAAATATATAATATAATATAAATTTAAAAAACAGTATGATATGAATATTGGATAATCAGAATAGGAATGACACAACCCTGGATACAAACTACCGTGTAACGTTGATTCCAAGATTTTTCCGAGTACCTAATATATTCTTAAATATTTCAATATTAGCGAAAAAATATACATACCTCTGTAAAATATGGATTTTCAAGTTTTTCACTACCTAAATGACCAGAACCAGTATTAGAAATAGTTCCTTCTGTGTTGGGACATACATAATCTCTCGATTTTTCCTCCTTTTCCACTAATTCAATAATTTCTCTTTCCTTTTTAGTAATCTCGTCTTCATTTTCTGGCTATTAAATGATAAAAAATTAGCTATACAATTTATTAAATACGTATTATTAATATATTCTTACATGGCAATTGTTTTTAGGGTTAAGTGATGGTGTGCAAAGCCAATTTTGCATCTCTTTTCCAGCGTTATAATACAAATTTGGGCTATTAACAGCGTTTAGGCTACCTTGCAATTGCTTATAAATAGATTTTTCTAATCTAGATTCATTTTGTAGAAATGTATTTACATCAGGAGGTTTCCTAATGAACATATTTTGTTCAGTTATTTCAGGCTTAGATTCGTCCAAGCCCAAGAAACTTGATCTTTTTATGTTGAGTTCCTTTTTAATTGACTTTGCAGAGTTCTGCCTGAGAGGCACCTCATCTTCAAGTTCTGTTGGTGGTGGCGGTGGTGGTTTTTCTGTTGGAGGTTGAAGTATGGGAGAATCAATTGGTTTTTCGAAAATTGCATCTATATATGTAGGGTAGTTTTGATATTTTAGAAATTCTGTATCATACATAACGAATTTGTCTTTGTTTAAATTGTCTGTATCGGTGTTGTCTTTCTCTTGAATAGATTTTTCTATATTTTCAACCAATGGAGAATGAAATCCTTCCTTTTCAATTTGGGAGAATGTGTGACTATCAGATATACCCTTTCCTTTAAAATTAGTTTCATCATGTTTGTCTGCTTTATGTATTTCAGGGTTATTATTGGTCTTTACAAGTTCTGAATAATCACTTTTTAACATTACTTCTTTTATTGAAGTAAATTCTGGAAGAGTTGGTAGTATCTCATCATCCTTTCCTGATACATCATTATAAGCATTTTTGGAAACAAGATTTGCATTCCAAGCTAAGTTTTCGTGCTCTGACTTTGAAATATGTGTAACTACTAGAGTCTTTGGTTTTTCATTTACAAGTATGTCTACATCTTCAAAAGCCTCATCTGACTGACTTATAGAACATGAAATATCTGATGTGTGAATTCCACTGTCTTCTCTATCAGAAGATAATGTCATCAACTCTGTAGAGGAAGCACAGGTCGAAAAATGGGGTATATAGTCATCTAAGTCTCTGTTAATAGTATTGTGTTTTTCCATATAAATATTTCCTTCAGTATTTCCACTTTCATAAAATATTCTATTATTATTATTATTATTGTTGTTTGTGATGTAATCACTTTGTTTTCTCAAATTTTGCAATATAGATTTTACAGGTAGTGCAGGAAGTTCATTTTTATCAATTTTTACAGGTTGGTCTACACATTTTTCCAAACGTTCCAATCTTTCCTTAATACTCTGAGTATTCTGAAAATCTTCTGATATTCTTCGTGATGATTTATTTGATTCGCAAGTATTTGCTTCGACAGTTCCTTTATCAAAAAATTCTCTCTTTTTAAATAAATTTCCTCTGGGTAATAAAATTTGAGCTTCTGAAAATTCTTTGCTCTTTTCAAAATCTAGAGATTTAGTAAATACGGATTCGTTGATATTAATTTTCGTACGAATTCTTGATCGATAATCTTGAATTGCTCCTTCATAAGTATATTGTTCAGAATGGTGCTTTGAAGTTTCAGGTTCTTCATTATTTGGTAATTGATTTTTGGTCGAATAAGTTTCTTTTAGCTTCACACATAATTCGTCCTCACTTTGACTTTGGTTTGATGCACTTGAGTTATATTTGTTGCACACAGAATCTGGATTATCACCCTAAAAATGAATAAATATTTCAACAAGGCAAATAAACCATTTCATTTTAGGTCTTTTTACTAAACATGAAAATTCAACATTAGTTTAATTAAAAGAATATATGAGCGAATTATATTATGTATCAATCGAAATTAAAAACAAAAAGGTTAATGATTTTACAATATTAAACTTGAAAGATGTAAATTTTAGGTACCGGCCAAAACTCATTGTTAGTTTACTTTTACGTTTTTCTACGTTTTTACGTTTATTAACATTTATTAAATTGTGCAAAAATAGTTAAGTCAATTTGGATAGTTCAGTTTGCTTTATTAATAAAAATCAGCAGAAAATATTCAAGAGCAATTTTATAAGAGGGTTTAGGATGAAAGCAGGAAATAAGTTGTTAAAAGAAAATTTCTTGAAAAAAATTATTTTAAAATTTGGAGGTAAAATCAAACTTTATTTGGTAAAGTGTAGCAATAGCCCCCCTTGGGTGTCTGCTTGAGAAATTAATCTAGCGCATGCGCAATAAACCTTTAAAGCAGTGGTAAGAAAAGAGTTAAATTTGTTGTCTCTTACGTTTGTTTGAATTTGTTGTCTCTCAAGAGTTACGTAACGAATTTGGGGAGAAAGAAAAAGGGTAAAGTTTGTAAAGCATAATAAAATTGTATATGTGTGTACACCAATTATAGATGTAACCAATTAATAGTTAATTGGATTGCTTTTACATATAAACCATATTCAAATTTTATGAATCAATACAGATCTAGAATATTAGCATGGCCCCTGCGCGAGGATGTGATAATTGTTTCTATTTTTTTTTGTGTCAATTTTCTTAATATTATGCTGGGGTGTTTTGACAATTTTACAATATATCATAATATACTAAAACTTGTATAATAAAAGATTTTCTCCTTTTTGTGGATTTTAATACAAGGAGCTTTGGAGCTTTTTAAAAAGTTTTGAAATTTGATTTGGAGGTATGTTATGTTTGAATCTTGTCTCACAATCAGATAATCCACAAACTTACAAATAATTTCAAAAGGTTTTCAATAAACATCACTTTTCTCTTATAAAGGCAAACGCAACGTTAACCACATATATACAGATAGCCCTCCGTGGAGATAGCACAAGATATCAATACATATTTTATTTGTTGATATTTTGAAAATAATTTAATTCTTAGAATTCATATAGGGGTAAATAGTACAGTTGTTGGTCAGTAGGTAGTGATTGGTCATAATTTGAAAACTATATAACTATAAGACAATCTTTTGGTGACATAATTGTTTATTAACAGAAGAAAATTCTATATTCTTTTCTGTATTGGATACAACCCATAACTTTGTTATAACTTAAAGTTTCATGTGTGTATTTAATTAATAAGATGAGCAGTCCGAGATTTACGTCATTTTAGACAGAAATTTACAAAAAGTAACCTTACTATTCTAGATATTTTCATGATTTAATAATGATTTTTGTGCTGATTTTTGGTATTTGTAAATGAATACAAGTTTAAATTATCGAAATAAAAAGTTTTTTGATAAAAATAAAGTACTGACTGTGAAAAATATGATAAGAAAATAAATATCGCACGATAAACAGTTTTTATAGTGATAGGTCATCCGACCAATTAGTATTTTGACGTTAGAGTAACTATGTGACAGTTTGATTATCTGTATATTTTTTTTATAAAACTGGTAAATAACTGGCATATTTTACACGAGATTTGTTTTGGTAGTCCTAAAAAAACTCAGTAATTGTTATAAAGCTCCGGAAAGGTTGGATATATTTATATATTCAGGCTGTGTTCCGATTGTTTTAAGATTGTACCTTTTCTTACGTTTGTCATTTTATGTATATTAACACTATTGTTTAACTTACAAATAAGAGGACAAGAAAAATATTCAGTACACAATTTTAAGGCAATTAAAAATGAAAAATCTATTTTACTTGAATTTATTTATGTATTTGTTATTGTAGTTAGTGAAAATACTAATTTATTTATTTCTAGGTTAAACACTCTAGTGTTAATATACATAAAATGACAAACGTAAGAAAAGGTACAATCTTAAAACAATCGGAACACAACCTGAATATATAAATATATCCAACCTTTCCTATAACAATTACTGAGTTTTTTTAGGACTACCAAAACAAATCTCGTGTGAAATATGCCAGTTATTTACCAGTTTTATAAAAAAATATACAGATAATCAAATTGAAGATGCTATTAATGCAGTTTAAAATGGGATGTCACAATGCATAGCTTCAAAAAAGTATGGTATTCCCAAACCAACAATTCAATTTAGAATTAGTGATGCATTCATCAAATCTACTACAGGTCCGTATCCTGTATTAGTATGCAATGCAGAAGAGGACCTAGTACGTTGGATAATTGATTGTCAACGGAGAGGATTTCCTAGAAGAAATATTAGGACCATCTAATACAAGCTATTGTCAAAGAGTTTTTGGATCAAAGTAAAATAAAAATCCTTTTTGTGACAATGTTCTAGGAAATGGGTGGTATAAAGCCTTTCTTGAAAGGAATCCGATTCTTATTGAAAAATTTTCAGAAAGAGCAACTAAAGCCAGCTCTTGTGTAAGTGAGAGTAATATTAAAAAATGGTTGAATGAAATATATGATTATTTATCAAAAAATAAATATTTAAACATATTAAAAGATCCGACTCTTGTTTCCAATGGTGATGAAACTTATTTTATGGTATGTCCAAAAATGAAAAACATAATAGCCCCTCATGGGGCACAAAATGTTTATGAAATTGATCACAGCAATTTCAAACTTAATGGAAAGACATCTTAAAAACAATGTTATATTTATGGTTTTTGTAGAGTGTCACGAAGGTGGACTGAAAGCTATTAAATAACTGACAAATTTCACATGAGATTTGTTTTGTTACTCCTAAAAAGACTCGGTAATTGTTATATAGCTCCGAAAAGGTTGAATATATTTATATATTCAGGCTGTGTTCCGATTGTTTTAAGTTTGTATGATTATCTATAACGTAGGATGGTTTTACCAATTCGAAAAAAAAAAAAAAAAGATAAACAAAAAGAAAAACAGAAAACTGACGGAAAAAAATCATAGAGTTGATTGAGGATCAAGAAAATATTGGTGGCAATTAAATGAATAATCATAACATTAATTATAAATTTATGTTTAAATTGTTTTTTTTAACAATAATTATATATTTTTCTTTTATTAGATCACTGGAGTGTTCATCACTGGAGTGATCACTACTTCATAATAGTTTTTCATATTTTCAAATTACTTTTATTTATTATAAAGCGTTGACTAATTACTGTAAATCCACTAGACAATCACTACATTCTTATGATCTATAACTATGTTTTTAGATGAATCAAATATTTATCTTCTTATTTTGTATAAAATTTTAAATTTTTGATTGGAATTATTATTTAAATAGAAAAGTGACATTTTTTACAATTACTAGCACTATAATAATTCGTAAATTCATTTTATACAAGCATGCAATTTATTGTTTTCATTGTTCGATTTCTAAAATGACCGATCACTGTACTGTTTACCCCTACTTATATAATAATTTATCTTTTAATTGGTGAAAATTAATTTAATTGGTAAAATTTTAATTGGTAAAAATTATGTATTTTAAGTGGTGTGGGGTTATAGGGAGAGAGGTTTATGGCGAGGGACAGAGGGTTAACATTGGATTGGTGTTAGTGAGAAGAAAAAATTGTGTAAAAACGATGTGAAAAAAATGAATTGGTTTTTATTCCGAAATGTCAAATTAATTTATTGTCAAATTTTCTTTTTATTTGTGGGATTTAAAAAAAAAAGTAGAAATATATTAATCTGTGGGAGGAAATAGAGGAGTAACACCTCTTTAAAAAACCTTGGTCCAGCTGGTCCGGCTGGTAGTACTTTGTAAGGGTCCCTTGCCAGGGATACGGTGAAGCCCTCAACGGCACAGACAGTGGAGTAGATGGACTACAGAACAGTGTATATGGGGGAAGAGGCAGCCCCGCACTCGGGATAATGAATAAAAGGTATTTGGTACATGGTACCAAATATCATGTTAAGGGGACGACGGTTTCACATGTTTGTGGCGGTACCCCGACAGCGTCTGTTTCACATGTTAGTGGCGACTGATACTATAATACTCATAAGTGGAACTCTTGAGTTTAACATGTCAGTCATAACTTCAATTAAATCAACATGAATAGTGCACCTCCTAGAGCAATAAATTACCCCAGGGGTTTCAGTCCCCGAGTGGTCTATTCGGATTCTGGGGAGACCACAGATGTGTGCAAGGAGGTAAGTCGGAGTACCTCAAATCCCGGTAGGAACATTCTTAAAGCAAAATCTCGGATTTGGATAATGACATTTAATGTCAATTCCCTTTTGAAAGCTGGGAAATTAAAAAATATCATAAATAAAACTAGAGAACGTAATATAAAAATTATTGCATACCAGGAATCACGGTACACAGATGAATGTCCTTTTGATTCTGAAAACTTTAGGATATTTAAAGGAAAGCCAGGAGAACGAGTCATGGCCCACTGTCCACAATTTGGGACCGGATTTGTAGTGGATAAATCAATACTTGAATCAGTTGTGACATTCAAGTCGTACTCAGGACGCCTTTCCACCAGAACAATAAAATCAAGGAACAAAATCTATACTCTAATTAATGGTCATGCACCAACTAACATAACTAACAAGGAAGCACCAGAGAAAGCTGAGCAATTTTGATAAAAAAAAAAACCGGCCATGTGCGAGTTGTGACTCGCGCACCGAGGGTTCCGTACAAACTTGTAAGTAAGGTATCTTTTTTTGTGGAGGACGTAGCAACCACATTCAGTTAACTTGACAAGTGGCCCTCCTAAAATCACGACCATCTTAGTACCGCTGCAAGCCCCACCTAACCTCAAGATGTCGCTGTCGTACGATGGAATTCTACCCTATATTTTATTACCATACATCCCCCATTCACTATGAGTGTTTAGCGGTTCTGGAACTTCACTATTTGTTTATACTGCTCAATTTTGCCTGTATACCTATATACTCTGTATAAAGGTATACAGAGTATTTTTTTTAAATAACGCGAATATTTTTAAACTTATAAAAAGAAAACTTTATTTTAGTATTACACTTATTCACTAACTTATATTAAGATCTAACTATTTCTAGATCTAATATAAACTAATATATTAACTATTTCTAGATCTATTTCGATACTCTTAACATTCAGTTGTTCAATTTACTGCTTTTGGGCAATTGACTACCAAAAAATATAGGGCGTACGTGATTTAAGTATAATATACTTAAATCATATTATCTACAACATATTATGTAGATTATAGTATAGTATTATTATGTAGATTATCAATATATTATGTAGATTAAAAGAAAAATTAGACGAAATGTAATATATACAGGATGTTACGGGACTTGAGTATGTCGCATGTCGGTTATAAACAAGCAAAATTTAGACATAATATATACCCTGTATATATTATTTATATAGAGCGTACGTGACGAAATGCATAACGGATATAAACCAAGAAAATTCAGAATAAACAGCTTGGTACCAACACATACTTTTTAACCTTCGGACCTAACCGAGGAGGGCCTAACTGTATGCAACCTATATGCTTCTGGAGCCTGACAATACCACTACGACAACATTAGTGTATTTCATAAGTGTCTAATAGTAAATTCGCATTTTTCTTGTAATTATAATCTACATATTTGCGGTATTCAGATTTTTCCCTTTACATGTGCTGTAAGACACCGCTTCTTGCCAAATTTCATGATTCTAGGTCAACGGGAAGTACCCTATAGGTTTTGATTCTCATGTGAAATCGCAAAATATGCGACATAAACGGTCATATCTTTTGATCGCGTCGACTAACAAGTTTGATTTTTTCACAGCTGAAATAGACCGCAGACCCGAATATTTGATACAAATTTCAACTTGTTACCTCTATGCATTCCTGAGAAAAATGGTCTTGACAGACAGACAGACGGACAGACAGACAGACGGACAACAAAGTGATCCTATAAGGGTTCCGTTTTCGGTACGGAACCCTAATGATCAATTTTCTGATCAATTAGATAATATTTTACAAAGAATTCCACAACATCATGTTAAAATTCTTATGGGTGACTTTAATGCACAAATTGGCAAAGAGAGGATATATAGATATTGGGTTGGGAAATGGTCTGGTCATAAAAATACTAATAAGAACGGCATAAGACTCATCGACTTATGCAGAAGTCATGATTTATTTTTCAAATCAACCTTCTTTAAGAAACTCCCTTCTAAAACAAGGACTTGGGTCTCACCTAATTCCTTATTGGGTGAGTATCAACTGGATCATGTACTAATTTCCCGTTTGTATACTGTAATCATGAAACTAAAAGTATTGAAAGGCCTGGACTTAGACTCTGATCATTATCCAACAAAATTTTCCCTTGATGTGATCCCTGAGAAACGAAATTTTACAAAACGAGTTCCTCAATGTAAATATGATATAGAGAATATTAAAGGTAATGAAAACTTCATGAAAGGAACTGAAGAAATACAACCACAAAATTGGCCGCAACTTCAAGCAGGACTCTTACAAACAGCTGTAAATATAGCCCCGTTAAAAAGAGCAAGAAAACACCCATGGTGGACAGATGAATGTGACCAGTTAATACAACATAGGCAGCAAACCTGGCATAATTGGTCGTGCAATAAAACTCCGACCACATTGCAAGAACTTAAAAACGTTAGGAAGATAGTTACAAAATCAATAAGGAGGATTCGTAAACAAAGTGAAAATTTTAAATTACAATCAATAGAAGAGGACTTTAAGCAACATAAGTCACGAAACTATTATAGAACGTTCAAGCAAAAGTTGACAAAGTATTCTTCGCCATCGCTTCATTTTGTTAATGAAAATGGAGAATTGGCTTATACTATAGATGCAAACTGTACAATCCTTGCAGTATACTTTTCTAAATTACTTAACAGTGATTTACCACAAGAAAAATTTAAGTTCATTAATTCTTATAAAATTAATCAAGGTTCAACCCCACCGACTGTACAAGAGATTAAAGAAATTATTCAATCACTAAAAAATAACAAAGCTTCAGGGGAGGATCAAATAACTGCAGAATTGTGGAAAAATGCAGGAGAAAATTGTATCACAAACTTGCACGAAATTATGTTGGACATTTGGTAAACGGAAAAAATCCCCTCGGATTGGAAGTTGGCGATAATCCATCCTATACACAAAAAAGGAAATAAAACTGACCCAAACAATTATCGAGGTATATCCCTTCTTCAGGTCACATACAAAATTCTTTCAAAAGTGTTACTAAACCGTGCAGAGCTGCAAGTAGATAATCAAATCGGTGAATATCAAGGTGGATTCAGGAAGGGACGGTCCTGTGCAGAGCAAATTTTGAATTTGAAAAACGTCATACAATATTTTCGCAACACAACTAACAAAAAATATGTCATAACGTTTGTGGATTTCCGGAAAGCATACGACAGTATAGATCGCTTATGACTCTTTAGTGTTTTAACAGAATTTGGACTTGACCAAAAAACAAGAAATATTATCAAAGACACACTTACGGAGACAAAGGCTAAAGTAAAATTTATGGGTGGATTAAGTGAAGAGTTTGAAATAAATACAGGCGTCCGTCAAGGTGATGGAATTTCTCCATTACTTTTCAATTGTGCCCTGGAAAAAGTGGTTAGGGAATGGAGAAAAGCAGGGGCACCATCTCACCGACTAGGGCCAAAGATTAAGGGTATTCAAATAGACTGCCTAGCATTTGCTGATGATATGGCACTAATTGCTGAAGATATCTCTGATGCACAGAAGCAGATTACTATCTTGGAAGAACAAGCAGCAAAAATAGGGCTTCATATCTCTTATGAAAAAACTAAATTTATGACTAACATAAAAAATGCGCCACATGAAATTTATATTAACGTTAACAAAATTGCTAGAGTAAAGGAATATAAATACTTAGGCGAATGGGTTACAGAAAATGGCAATGAAAATAAATCTGTAACATCAAGAATCCAGAAAATGGAGGTAGCATTTCAATACACAAAAAATGTTTATAACAAGCAATGCCTGTCATGGAATAGTAAAATTCGTCATTATTTAACAGGGATTAAACCGGAAGCTCTTTATGCTTCAGAAACGCTAAATTTACAAATTAAAACATTAAAGGAACAATTAAATATTAAGGAAAGGAAAATTATGAGAAAGATCTTAGGGCCCAGAATTAAGAATGGCATACACTATCCCAAACCCAATTCTGAAATATATAGAAAAAATTCAAAAATTACCGATACCATGAGAATGAGACGAATTCAATTTTTGGGTCATTTGGAAAGAATGAATCATACAAGGCTTACTTACCGAATCCACAAATTTCTACAGAACAAACGTACAAGACCAAAGTGGTACAAACAAGTGGAAAGGGACCTAGTGGAGATGGGATCGCCAGATCTCATGAATAGAAATGTGATCAAGAATATTGTTCATACAAGGGGATTTGAGGAAGATCTGAAGAAACCAACACGACGTGCATGGTCGGACGAACAGAAAGTACAACAATCCATGAAGATGAAAAGCTATTGGGCAAGGAGGAAGGCATACGTTGATTCCGCGTGGTCCTAAGTTACCCATCCGCGAGAAGAAGAATTTATCTTTTGAGGAAAATAATTGTAATTTTTGTTAAATATCTTGAGAGATATATGTACTCCTGAACACAAGTTAACTTTAAGTTATATAAAAATATTGTAAAATCTAAATATAATATAATACTCAATTACTAAAAAATCTCAAAAACAAATTTTTGCAAAAATTTTTCGTGATTTTTCATTTGATATCTGAAGGAGGTCCTTGACAAGAGGAAAGAATTACAGCCAAAACTTGAAGAGGAACGGAAGAAGGGGAATTATGCATTTATAAACTACGATAAACTAATTATCAAAGAAGGTAGACCAGGAAATGAGAAACGTAAGAGAGAGCAGTCATTCTCTCCTAACGCAACAGAACAGCCTCGTAAAGAACAGCCCACAATACAAACAAATAGACTAAACGCATTTGATGTGATGAGGAATAGAAGAAACTCCCTCAACGCCATGCCCACTGGAACCTCGACTCCAGAACGAAAAGCATAGGATAACGTCATCAGCCACCGGAACAAAACAAGTAAGCAAGAACTAAAGAACACTAAAAACTTAACATTCTCCAACCCGATTGGTCATCGTGGGGAATCAGACCGTCACCCTCCACTTAATAGCAAAAAAGACACCAACATAGTAAAAACCCTGAAAGTATGCACTTATAATGTAAGATCACTGTCATCTACAGAAAAGTACCTAGAACTAAAACACGCTCTACAAAACATTAAATGTGATGTTTTAGCACTCTCAGAAGTTCGAAAAATGGGCTGCAAAATTGAAGAGCATGTGATAAATTTTGAATTGGTAAAACCATACAACATTATAGATAATCAGATAAACTTAATAAAGACGGAACAAAGCTTGAATATATAAATATACTCAACCTTTCCGGAACTCTATAATACTAATGAGTCTTTTTAGGACTACCAAAAACAAATCTCTTATGAAATTTGTCAGTTATTCTATAGCTTTCAGTCCACCTTCGTGGCACTCAACAAAAACCATAAAAATAACATTGAGTTTTAAGATCATGTCTTTCCGATACCTTGAGTGGATAGCCATCTGCTATCTGGTTTTCAAGTGAGTGATTTACAAAATATTGTTCATGGAAGCAGAGCTGTGCTGATGAGAGATAGATCTCAAAACGCGTCCACAGATGGCTATCCACTCAAGGTATCGGAAAGACATGATCTTAAAAATCAATGTTATTTTCATGGTTTTTGTTGAGTGCCACGAAGGTGGACTGAAAGCTATAGAATAACTGACAAATTTCATAAGAGATTTGTTTTTGGTAGTCCTAAAAAGACTCATTAGTATTATAGAGTTCCGGAAAGGTTGAGTATATTTATATATTCAAGCTATGTTCCGTCTTTATTAAGTTTATTTGAAGAGCATGTGGATTACATTTTCTGCTATATTGGACAAACTAAAGGCCTACACGGAGTGGGGTTTCTAATTAAGAAAAAGTATAAAAATAACATAATTAACTTTAAAGGAATCTCCGAAAGAGTAGCACTTCTACAATTAAAATTCGAATGTTTTCCGATATCAATTATTCAAGCCTATGCACCTACGGAGAGATCATCCGAAGACAAAATTGATCAGTTTTACAAAGACATCGAAACTGCACATGCACTAACTGGGGAAAGAGTTATAGCGATGGGAGACTTCAATGCGAAAATAGGAAGTCCTAAAACAAATCATTATCCAGTCTTAGGTCAATATGGTTTTGGAGTCAATAACAACAGAGGAGACCGTCTTATAAATTATGCTTTTGAATATAAATTGTCGATAATGAACACATTTTTTAAGAAAAAAGAGAATCGCATATGGACGTGGATGTCACCTGATCAAAAAACAAAAACGAAATTAACTTTATAATGACAAAAAACCCCAAACTAATAACAAATATTTTGCACACAGTTTTACAGCACAGCACAGAGTTTCCTTTTGATCACAGGCTATTAAGAGCAACATTACTGTTAAGTCTCCCAATAAAGAGCAGAAAAAACTTTGGAACATCACTCAACATTCCAAAAACGGACATCGAAATCAAAACCTACATCACAAATTTACAAACAAGCATAAACAACAAAGAAAGAAAAAACAATATCCAAACCTACTACAACTTCTTGGAAGAAAGCATAACACACAGCCGGAAATCATGTAAAGAAACTGAACTAGAACAACACAAAATATTCAGCGAAGAAACAAACCGATTAATTAAAAGACGCACTGAGTTAATACATACAAAGAATAAAAACAAAGATATGAAAAAGGAATTTATAAAGAGGCTAATAGATCGATCAGGAAAGACTACAGCAAACATAGACAAGAAGTCATCACAAGGAACATCAACAACTTTAGAAGTATCAAAAAAGCCCACAAAGAATTAACTACACACAAAACATGGATACAAAAACTTGAGCATAACTCAGAAGAAACAAAATCAAGAAAAGACGTTGTAAACCATGCCACAAACTTCTACAAGGACATATATCGGAAAAGAAACAACAACGAGATCTAAATTGTAGACAAACACCCAACTAATAACATCAAACCAATTGAAAACTTTGAAGTTTACGAACACATAAAACGGTTAAAAGCTGAAAAGAGCCCTGGCCCAGATGGACTAAGTAATGAAGTTCTTAAAATGGGAGCACCTATCTTAACTCAACACCTATCGCAGCTATTTAACATACATATTGGATACAGAAACCGTTCCAAGTCTATGGTGTAACTTGGACATAATTCTACTTTTCAAAAAAGGCAACCCGCTGGAAATAGGTAACTACAGACCCATAAGTCTTCTAGCAAGTACATATAAACTGTTTTCATCAATACTTTAAAAAAGAATAGCACAAGACATTGATAAACTTCAGCCAAAAGAACAAGCAGACTTCAGATCAGGATTCAGCACAATGGACCACATACAGACTCTTGAGCAAATTATAGAAAAATATCGAGGGTATAATAGACCTCTGTATGTGGCCTTCATAGACTATAGCAAAGCCTTCGATAGCATCAGCCACTGTTCAATCTGGAACGCACTGCAACATTCACAAGTGGATAAAAAATATATTAACATACTGAAATATATTTATACAAACAGTACGAGCAAGGTTAAGCTAGAAGTCAGAGGAAGTGAAATAAACATCGAACGACGAGTCAGGCAAGGAGACCCTTTGTCACCAAAGCTCTTCATTGCAGTGCTTGAAAATATATTTCGAAAATTAGATTGGTCTAAGAAAGGAGTGCAAGTCAATGGACAATACCTAAACCATCTAAGATTCGCTGACGACATAATAGCCGAAACCTCTAGGGATCTGGAGGAAATGATGAGGTCACTGGATCATGAAAGCTCAGAAATTAGTTTAGAAATGAACGCGAGCAAAACAAAGATAATGACCAACAACCAAAAAGACCTATTGTAATAAAAGGAAATAGCATAGAATATGTCAACAGTTATATTTATTTGGGAAAGCAGTTATCATTCAATAAGTCCAGCAATGAAGAAGAAGTAACACGAAGAATCAACATAACGTGGAAAAAATTCTGGTCACTGAGAGAAATTTTAAAAGGAAATTACAGTCTGTATTTAAAAAAGACAATATTTGATACATGTCTCTTACCATGCTTACTTTACGGCTACCAGACTTGGGTTTATACCAATAAAGTCAAACAATAAATTAAATGTACCCGTTTGGGTCACAACTGTTGGGTCACAACTGGAAAACAGTGCTCAGCACTCCCATTTGATATCCTTCAGATAATAATAATAATAAAGCCGTTTATTCCAAATTTCTAGGTACATTTGAAATGTTCTTAGTAGGGTGTATTAGTAAATCTACTTATTGTATATTGTTAGTATGGTTAGTCTTCTTTCATTGAAATTGAAAATGTTCTATTCTTGTTGTTTTATTCTTCACTTTGTCTATTTTCCTGAGCTTCAACATACTCCTTTCCATAGCAGTTTTGCTATGGAAAGGAGTATGTTTAAGCTCAGGAAAATAGACAAAGTGAACAATAAACATATCAGACAAATAACAAAAATAACTGATGCTCTCACACATGCACTCAGACTAAAGTGGAGGTGGGCTGGACACATCACACGCTACTCGGATAAAAGATGGACCATAGAAACCACACAATGGAAGGGTCCACAGGAAAAGAGGAAGGTTGGCAGACCTATAAGACAGGGTGGGCTAGATCGGGTGGGCTGATGACATTATCCAGGTGTCAGGAAACAACTGGACAAATATAGGCAAGCACAGGGATTTGTGGAAAAAGCTGGAGGAGGCCTTTACCCAAAAGGGGTCCATATTTCAATTTCAATGAAAGAAGACATACTAACAATATACAATAAGTAGATTTACTAATACACCCTACTAACAACATTTCAAATGTACCTAGAAATATGGAATAAACGGCTTTATTATTATTATTATCTGAAGGATATCAAATGGGAGTGCTGAACACTGTTTTCCAGTTTATTTCGCTCTAAAGTTACAAATAAACAAGTTTTATATATTTTTTCGCAGTTCATCATCTAGCATTTCCAACTGATTTCACGCTGTCATTACTTTTGAACGGCTCACTAGAGATACATCTAGTCTTCACCAATCGACTCAGCGTAAAATTAGTCAGAAAACGTATATAATATTCCCTAGGAAACTTTCAGTTAAGAAATACCATCGACAAATGCGAAACGACCAAATGCGAGAAAATCGATTTTGGCGAAATCGTTATTTTTTGAGTTACAGCAAAATTTAAAAACGTTTCTTAAAGCATTTTTGCTGCTAATTACAGATATGCAAATTATATTTCGCTAGCTCTTTCCGTTCACTATCGCCTGCAAGAATTGAAGAAATTTTTAAGAAATTTCGAAGCTCGAGTAGCGATCTCGGAGTGTCGTGAATTTCCCGCGGACAATCTTACAATTAGTGTATCAACAGGAAAATGAACTTCTGAAAACGATGCCGCAATCCGCTTCTGATTATCTGCAACGGTTTCTGCGAAATCGACTTGTCAAATCGAGATTCGTACAATTTCAGTTTGAAAAATCTCGACGAATTATTGAATTTTTCCCGACAATTTATACATCGAGTTGTTCGTCTTATCGTGTAGTTTCTATGTGCAGAAAATGATTTCGTTGCTGTTTACCGTTTTTGAAAAAATTGAAAAAACCGTAAAAGCATTTTTTTTGACCGAAATATCGAAAAAAAAAAAATTTTAGAAAATTTTGCCCGTAATTTTTTTTGGAACTACGTCCATCCATCCATCAAACCCTGGCTACGTCCATGACAAGGATAATAGCACATCAACATCATTATTATCACCACATATTATAGGATGTCATATTTTCGTAGTGTGTTGTTATGTCGCTGAAATATTTTCGCCGTGTTGTTTTATTTAGGACACCGTTCGTTCAGTTACTGTATAGCAGGGGTGGGCAATTTTTTTGGCTCTCGGGCCACATTGCGGATGAAAATTAGACCACGGGCCGCATTAAAAGTTTTTATATTTTGATAGTTGTAGCATGTAGATAATAGAGTAAACATCAGACCTGGTAAACATAATAAGACAAGCGTTTGAGTTTTTTTAGCTTTTTTTATTGATTGTGGGCAGGGATTGCAATCCGGAAAACCGGTGGATCCGGCATTACGGATGAAATATACCGGATCCGGTGATGCCAATTTTTGGTAAAATAATCGCGCTGTTGCATGAGTAGCTACTTTAAATGCGTGGCGCGCATGGCGCCAAATGGTTTTAAAAACCAAAATTGATTTTGTGATAAATAAAGTATGCTTAAAATAATTACCGCATTTGCCTATGTAAACGCTCATCTTTAAAAAAAAGCCTCTTAAACACAAGTCCGCCTTATAGATTTTATAAAGTTAAATAAAGTAAAATTACTAAATTCTATCAGTGAAATTTAACTAAATAAACTTAATAAAGACGGAACAAAGCTTGAATATATAAATATACTCAACCTTTCCGGAACTCTATAATACTAATGAGTCTTTTTAGGACTACCAAAAACAAATCTCGTATGAAATTTGTCAGTTATTCTATAGCTTTCAGTCCACCTTCGTGGCACTCAACAAAAACCATAAAAATAACATTGATTTTTAAGATCATGTCTTTCCAATACCTTGAGTGGATAGCCATCTGTGGACGCGTTTCGAGATTTATCTCTCATCAGCACAGCTTCGCTTCCATGAACAATATTTTGTAAATCACTCACTTGAAAACCCATGTGTTGATTAGGGTTAGATGTTTTTAATTTTGACATTTTGTGAGAGAATGTGAGGTGTGATTGTTCAAGTGAGTGATTTACAAAATATTGTTCATGGAAGCAAAGCTGTGCTGATGAGAGATAAATCTCGAAACGCGTCCACAGATGGCTATCCACTCAAGGTATCGGAAAGACATGATCCTAAAAATCAATGTTATTTTTATGGTTTTTGTTGAGTGCCACGAAGGTTTCAGTCCACCTTCGTGGACTATAGAATAACTGACAAATTTCATACGAGATTTGTTTTTGGTAGTCCTAAAAAGACTCATTAGTATTATAGAGTTCCGGAAAGGTTGAGTATATATATATATATTCAAGCTTTGTTCCGTCTTTATTAAGTTTATCTGATTATCTATAATGTTGTATGGTTTTACCAATTCGAAATTTAACTAGTTACCTACACTGTATTAGATTTTTAGTTGTTTGTCTAATTATAAATGTGTGTGTGCCAACGACCTATATAATACACCCACTCGATTATTCAGGAAACAGTCCATTTTGGAACGAAAAATTATCATGATCGTATCAACCGAATTTCTATTGATCCGGATCCGGCCGGAATCGGCTGGATCGATGGAAATTCGGCCGGGTCCGGCCGAATTGAAAATAACACCGGATTGCAATCCCTAATTGTGGGTACTATATATAAATAAATTTGTAATTGCTTTCTCAGGGCAGTAATACACAATCACAGAACTAACTTATTTTTTCTTTGTTTTCACTATTATACATAGATATTATTTTTTAATTAAAGTAATTTATAAAATACTTCGCGGACCGCATAAAATGTCGACGTGGGCCGCCATTTTCCCAGGTCTGCTGTATAGTCTATTGGTAAAGAGTGCATTGAATGAGGCTTGTTTTTTTCGAATTGGCAACTCTTTTTCCAGCGAAAATCAATTTGACAGATGACAGATGATTTTTTTTCAGTTTGGGTGTTCATTTTATCATGCAGACTTACACCGGAACAACGCTAGCAAATTGTGGAATTTTATTTTCAAAATCAGTGACTGTGAAGAGTGTTCAGTGACAAAGGTTTATAGACTACTTCGACCATTTTATCTACGCGCGGGTAAAGCGGAGGCAGTGGGAGCACAGTGGGGCCCGCCTCCTTATGGACTCCTGCCATGCAATTTCCCCATAAGCAGGAGTAAAACTGATCAGCCTATCAGTAGGGAAAGATAGTATGTTCTAAAGCCACCACCTCCTTATGGGATTTACATGTAATCCAGCCCCTTATGTGGGAATTACATGTAAAATCTAGCACGATGCCCCTTATGGAGATTTACATGTAAATCTAGCACGAAGCCCCTTATGGGGAATCCTATGCAAAATAGTTCCGTATGCGTCCGAGCCAAGATACGTGTACGTTGGATAGTGGGAAAATTCAAAATGAGGGGTGAAAATTCAGATAGGGGTTGATTCAATTGAGATTAGGCAGGATTTAGATTGATAAGACTAGACAGACAAGACTAGACAGACAAGACTGGACAGACAAGACTAGACAGACAAGACTGGACAGACAAGACTAGACAGACAAGACTAGACAGACAAGACTAGGCGGACAAGACTAGACGGACTAGACTAAACCATTTTTCAACCATTTGATGAGAAAATCAAATCTGGTGTCAGAACAGCTCTAGCATGTGCCCTAAGGGAGATACCGCCCGACCGCCTACCCCTCAGTTGATGACGTCATCCGCCGCGGCAGATATTGCTAAACTAATTACCTCGATGCTGATTGGCTGATTAACGAATAAATAATTACAGTTGACCTTTTTCCTCAATTTATATGTAATGGACAAGACTGGACAGACAAGACTAGACAGACAAGACTAGACAGACAAGACTAGACAGACAAGACTAGACAGACAAGACTAGACAGACAAGACTAGACAGACAAGACTAGACAGACAAGACTAGACAGACAAGACTAGACAGACAAGACTAGACAGACAAGACTAGACAGACAAGACTAGACAGACAAGACTAGACAGACAAGACTAGACAGACAAGACTAGACAGACAAGACTAGACAGACAAGACTAGACAGACAAGACTAGACAGACAAGACTAGACAGACAAGACTAGACAGACAAGACTAGACAGACAAGACTAGACAGACAAGACTAGACAGACAAGACTAGACAGACAAGACTAGACAGACAAGACTAGACAGACAAGACTAGACAGACAAGACTAGACAGACAAGACTAGACAGACAAGACTAGACAGACAAGACTAGACAGACAAGACTAGACAGACAAGACTAGACAGACAAGACTAGGCAGACAAGACTAGACAGACAAGACTAGACAGACAAGACTAGACAGACAAGACTAGACAGACAAGACTAGACAGACAAGACTAGACAGACAAGACTAGGCAGACAAGACTAGACAGACAAGACTAGACAGACAAGACTAGACAGACAAGACTAGACAGACAAGACTAGGCGGACAAGACTAGACGGACTAGACTAAACCATTTTTCAACCATTTGATGAGAAAATCAAATCTGGTGTCAGAACAGCTCTAGCATGTGCCCTAAGGGAGATACCGCCCGACCGCCTACACCTCAGTTGATGACGTCATCCGCCGCGGCAGATATTGCTAAACTAATTACCTCGATGCTGATTGGCTGATTAACGAATAAATAATTACAGTTGACCTTTTCCCTCAATTTATATGTAATGGACAAGACTGGACAGACAAGACTAGACAGACAAGACTAGACAGACAAGACTAGACAGACAAGACTAGACAGACAAGACTAGACAGACAAGACTAGACAGACAAGACTAGACAGACAAGACTAGACAGACAAGACTAGACAGACAAGACTAGACAGACAAGACTAGACAGACAAGACTAGACAGACAAGACTAGACAGACAAGACTAGACAGACAAGACTAGACAGACAAGACTAGACAGACAAGACTAGACAGACAAGACTAGACAGACAAGACTAGACAGACAAGACTAGACAGACAAGACTAGACAGACAAGACTAGACAGACAAAACTAGACAGACAAGACTAGACAGACAAGACTAGACAGACAAGACTAGACAGACAAGACTAGACAGACAAGACTAGACAGACAAGACTAGACAGACAAGACTAGACAGACGAGACTAGTTAGATGAAGCTAGACAGATGGGGGGCTAAATACATGAGATTAGACAGACCAAGCTAAATACATGAAACTAGATTAGACTGAACTAAAGTATATAAGGGATTGTTTAATTTAAATAAAATATATTTTCTATTGTTTTTCTTATAATTGTTAATAATGTTTATATTATTACTTTCATTATGTTTTTTGCATTATGCTTGTTGATTAGACGCAACCGGATGTTTGTCAGTCATAACACCAGGCAAGAATAGAGGGACTAGACTAAACAGACTAGATTAGACAGACAGACAAGCGGAGAAAATTCAAAATGAGTTGCGGGTGGGTAGCAGACAATCCTGTATGCATACATAATTGATTGCAAACATATTACGGATTGATTCAAATGAGATTATTGGTTTTAGGCCGGACAAGATCGGACAATACCGAACAAGGTCGAACAAGAACGGACAAGACTATACAGACCTTATATTTATCCTAATAATTTCCTATGAGTAAGCGAAATTTCTTAAACTTGTCTGTGAACCAGATCGTATTAATGTTTTTCATTTATATAAATACCAAAGAGTTCAATTTTCTGGCATCCACTTTTCATCTACTTGCATCCACTTTTAATCACGCCAAACAGGGTGTGAGGTCTATGTGACCCCACGCTAAACAGGGTGTGAGGTCTATGTGACCCCACGCTAAACAGGGTGTGAGGTCTATGTAACCCCACGCTAAACAGGGTGTGAGGTCTATGTGAGCCCACGCTAAACAGGGTGTGAGGTCTATGTAACCCCACGCTAAACAGGGTGTGAGGTCTATGTGACCCCACGCCAAACAGGGTGTGAGGTCTATGTAACCCCACGCTAAACAGGGTGTGAGGTCTATGTAACACTCCACGCTAAACTCCGTCCACTTTCCGTCCACCCCATCCACTTTCCGTCCACTTTTCATTCTTTAAGCTTTAATCTCTTTGGGTTAGTTGGGTTAGTATTGGGCTAGGGTAGCATTAGGTTAGGTTAGGGAGGTTTTGAATGAATTTGAGGAATGAAGCGCACTTCATTCCCAACCTCCCGTAACCTAACCTAATGCTACCCTAACCCAATGCTAACCCAACTAACCCAAAGAGATTAAATCTGAAAGAATGAAAAGTGGACGGAAAGTGGATGGGGTGGACGGAAAGTGGACGGAGTTTGGCGTGGGGTTACATAGACCTCACACCCTAGTCTAGTCTGTCTAGTCTAGTCCCTCTATTCTTGCCTGGTGTTATGACTGACAAACAGCCGGTTGCGTCTAATCAACAAGCCGTAAATCAAAATAAAACGTAGATAACATAATGAAAGTAATAATATAAACATTATTAACAATTATAAGAAAAACAATTGAAAATATATTTTATTTAAATTAAACAATCCCTTATATATTTTAGTTCAGTCTAATCTAGTTTCATGTATTTAGCTTGCATCTGTCTAGCTTCATCTAACTAGTCTCGTCTGTCTAGTCTTGTCTGTCTAGTCTTGTCTGTCTAGTCTTGTCCATTACATATAAATTGAGGGAAAACGTCAACTGTAATTATTTATTCGTTAATCAGCCAATCAGCATCGAGGTAATTAGTTTAGCAATATCTGCCGCGGCGGATGACGTCATCAACTGAGGGGTAGGCGGTATCTCCCTTAGGGCACATGCTAGAGCTGTTCTGACACCAGATTTGATTTTTCTCATCAAATGGTTGAAATATGGTTTAGTCTAGTCCGTCTAGTCTTGTTCGCCTAGTCTTGTCTGTCTAGTCTTGTCTGTCTAGTCTTGTCTGTCCAGTCTTGTTTGTCTAATCTTGTCTGTCTAGTTTTATCAATCTAAATCCTCCCTAATCTCAATTGAATCAACCCCTATCTGAATTTTCACCCCTCATTTTGAATTTTCCCACTATCCAACGTACACGTATCTTGCAGCGTCATCTAGACATTCTCGCTCGGACGCGTTCGAAACTCTTTTGCATAGGATTCCCCATAAGGGGCTTCGTGCTAGATTTACATGTAAATCTCCATAAGGGGCATCGTGCTAGATTTTACATGTAATTCCCCCATAAGGGGCTAGATTACATGTAAATCCCATAAGGAGGTGGTGGTTTTAGAACATACTATCTTTCCCTACTCCTATCAGTAGTGCAGTACAGTATATATATATATATATATATATATGTATATATATATATATAATATATATATATATATATATATATATATATATATATATATATATATATATATATATATATATATATAAATACAGACTACCGCGAGAGGGTACCGTCCTTACGGAATAATTATGGGATTTAAACCAGACAATACCGGACAAGACCGAAAAAGACGGGACAAGACTAGACATACTAGACTAGACAGACAAAACCAGACTCAAGACCGGATAACACGAGACTAGATCGACAACACCAGACTCAAGACCGGATAACACGAGACAAGATAATACCAGACATGACCGTACAAGACCAGACAATACTGGACACAAACAGACAAGACCGGACAAGATCAAGCAAGACCAGATAAAACGAGATAAGGTCGGACAAGAACAGATAAGACCGGAAAAGACCGATCAAACAAGAGACAAAATCAAACAAGACTAGACAGATTAGCTGAAAATTCAAAATGAGTTGCGGGGTGGGTAGCGGGGAACAGGGTTCAGAGAATGTAAGTTGATGTGGGATAACCGAGGATGTCTCCCCCAGCACTTGCAACACATAAATTTATTTCATTAATAAAGTTATACAAAAATATAAACTAAATGAAATTTGCCAGGAAAAAAAAGTAATAGTATAGATATTAATAAATATACACAAAAATCTTCTCAATACAAAAAACACACTAAAGAAAAAACACAATAGTCGTAACAATATTGAATTATGTTATAGAAAATATAAATAAAATGAAATTTCCAGTAAAAGAAGATAGTAATAATAAAATTAATAAAAATATGCAAAAAAACTTATGAATGTAAACAAATTAAAATAACGCAAAAATATTAATAACAATGCACTTTGAATATTTTTTTCAAAGTATTCCTCTAAATAGTACGGTTTATACGTTTAAGTTTATGATATATTCAGAGATATCTTGTTTAAATGTTCTTACACTCAAGATACTTCTATATTTTGTCGGTAAAAAGTTAAGATGGAGTGCGGAAAATGTGATAATGGGGCAATTGTGTTAGTCTCTTCCCAAAACTTGCAACAATCCAATCAAATAGCATATATGTCAATTGGTGTGCAATATACCCGTCTACGCCCCACCACTTTAATTCGTGTATGCAGAACTTTTGCCAAAATTCGTTACAGATCTTTGCTGATGAAATTTAAAAAGCGGCACAATCTTACCGTTAAAACTCCTCAAAATAACACCGTGAATTGGTTCCGTTAATTATTTATCAGTATTTTGATTTTCTAAAAGCAACATATTAAGCTATAGACATATTAAAAGAAAAACTGGAACCAGTTAAGAAAAGCGCCAAAAAAACAGTTAGATTATCTTCTAGCAATAGCAGCTGAAGTGACGAGCGCAATACATCTCCTGTCTTTCAAGAATCAGAGGAGGAAAAAATCAGAGGAGGGAAAAAACCTAAACGAAATATTGGAGGTGCCAGAGGTCAATACTATTGTCACTCCTGTATGTTGAGTGCTTGTAAAATACAGTTTTATTAAATATTTTGTTTGTAACGTTATAGAATAAAACGATGAAGAGTGGGTCTTTAAATTTACCAGACCACATAAAAATAAATTTGTATGTCCAAAAATTGAAGACGTTGACACTATAGACCAGAGGTCTCCAAACTTTCCAGCCTTAGGGCCATACTAATTACTCCAGTAAGTTCCGAGGGCCAAAACCATATTATCATTGTTGCCGGTGGTAAAAAGTGAAATAGTCCACTGATGAAAAAAAAAGTCCGAAAAAGTACGCAACGTTTAAAAAAGGCTGCAAATCGGACTAAAGTCCGCAAAACGGCAACACGGCATATTATTAATTTTCCTGTCATTAGCTGTAATTTCTAGATTAGTCGTAGAGTACGAGCCATGTGGAGTAACGTGACACGACATCTGGTGGACACAAGCGGAAATAGGTAGTACCTTCTATCGCTAACAGATGGCGCTAATAGCACGTACAGAATAATCTCGTTGGTTCGAGAAAGTTCTGGTGTCTTCCACTCACTTCTAGATGGCAGTAATTGGAAAATATAAGAAGGCTAGTGGCGCAACCACAAGTCAGTTCCTATGACACTGTTGTGAAATAAAATAGTGCGTACCTCCTTAAAACGTGTTTGTGCGTGTTTAAGTTTAAGACATCTTTGTAACAGTATTTTGATTTGAATTGTTGTTTTTGTGTGTGATTTAGTAGTATGGATAAGAAACGAAAAATTGATAGTGGATGCAGAAAATTCAAAGATCAGTGGAACATTCAGTATTTCGTAATTGAGTCCAGTAACAAGGCTCTATGTTTGATTTGCAATGAAAGCATAGCCGTTCTCAAAGAATATAACATTAAACGTCATTATGAAACAAAACATTTTCAAAATTAGTCAAAATATACAGGAAGTTTGCGGACAGAAAAATTCGAAGCTATGAAGCGCGGATTGAAATCGCAGCAATCTTCATTTACAAAACTCAAAACTGAACAAGAGGCTGCAACTCGTGCCAGCTTTCGTGTGGCTCTTGAAATTGCAAAACGTGGAAAACCATTGACTGATGGAGAAATGATCAAAGAATACATAATTGCAGTAGCCGAAGAAATGTGCCCTGAAAAGGTAAATTTATTAAAAACTGTCAGTATGTCAGCAAACACTGTGGCTCGAAGGGTAGAAAACATCACTGAAAATATATCCTCTCAACTGTTCGACAAAAATGGACATGTTGAGTGGTTTTCTTTGGCCTTGGATGAGTCAACGGATGTGTCAGATACTGCTCAGGTGTTGATTCATATTCGAGGAGTAGATAAAAGCTATGAAGTGCATGAAGAACTTCTTGATATGTATAGTATTCATGGCACAACTACTGGTACAGATATTTTTAAAGGAGTTGAAATGGCCATTAATCAAAAGAACCTTCGATGGAAAAACTTGAAATGTATTACAACTGATGGAGGAAAAAACATGAGTGGGAAAGATAAAGGAGTGGTCGCTCTTCTGTCAAAGGCTGTAGAAAATGACGGTGGTTCAAAACCATTAGTCTTACATTGTATCATTCATCAACAGTCTTTGTGCGGAAAATGTTTGGATTTGTCTGAAGTTCTGAAACCAGTCATATCAACTGTTAATTTTATCAGATCTTTTGGGCTGAATCACCGACAATTCCGACAATTTATTGAAGAGATTGGAGAAAATGACTTTCCTTATCATACTGCCGTACGTTGGCTTAGTTGTGGGAAAGTACTTCAGCGCTTTTTTGAACTTCGAGCAGTGATCGAAATTTTTTTGAATGAAAAGCATCGCCCTCTTACTGAATTACAAAACAACGCATGACTGTGGAAGTTAGCATTCTATGTTGATTTGACAAAACATGTGAACGAACTGAATTTGAGATTGCAAGGAGAAAACCAGCATCTTCCTGATTTATACAATAAGATCAAATCATTCCGGAAGAAATTGATACTGTTTCAATCACAACTACGAAGTAAATGTTTTTCACATTTTAAAACATGTGAAATATTCAGCCACACCACTGAGACTGAGTTTCCTATCGATTTTGCAATCGAAACTTTGAGTGCTTTGAAAATAAATTTTGATACTCGTTTCTCGGACTTTGATGTCATTGCGAATCAAATTAAGATTTTTCAGAATCCTTTTGATACTGACATTGAAACCCTAGCCCCGGAACTTCAAATGGAAATGATTGATCTACAGTGCAGTGATATAATTAAGAACAAATATCAAAACTCATCTTTGTTGGAATTTTATAAGAGTCTTCCACTGACACAATTTGATAATTTGCTCGTGGGCTGTTTTCTGTTTTTGGTACTACTTATTTGTGTGAGAAGAAAAACCTTCTCCAAAATGAAGTACACAAAAAATGTTTACAGATCTAAATTAACTGATGAAGCATCTTAAATCTCTTTTAATAATTGGTACAAGTAAAATTAGTCCACAACTACAAACTATTGTCAGTGGAAAATCTCAATTACATAAATCTATTTTATATGTCATTATGCTTGTTATAAATTATGTTTTTATTTAAAATGTATAAAATGTTAGTTGGATTCATATCAATAATTTGTTAGTTATTATATACTGAAGTTAAATTTTCTGCATATTATACATGTCTTTTACTCATTAGAATTATGTGTTTCTTTATCCAACTTATCACAAAAACAATAACAATAAGCCTACAACAATGTTATGAGTAGTTAGCCCATGACCATATCAATGTAGGTGTCATATTAATAATTATTCAACATAAAATTAGAATACTTCAGTAAACTAAATTTAATTTGCTATAAAAAATATGTTCTCTAAAAGGAGTTTTCAAGTATGCTAGCTCTCCGCGGGCCGGACAAAATCTGTCCGCGGGCCGGATGTGGCCCTCGGGCCGTAGTTTGGAGACCCCTGCTATAGACGAAAAAGATGTTGTGAAAAGATTAGGTCGGGTGCTCATTAAGGAGATTAATGATGGTGATTAATTAGGTCGGGTGCTCATAACGGATGGGTTAAGGCTTGTAATGACTTTAGGAGATTAAGTGTCGCGCCTTTCGAATTATGTAAGATTTTTAAATTGTCAATTTATGGGAATTTATGATTACATTCGAGACAATGGTTTGAAAAATAACTAGTGTCTTTTTTCAGACGAAAAGCGTCTCATGAGAATGAGATTATTCCCACTGAAGATTCTACTAAAATCAATGATGTTAATGTCGAAACTACTGAAGTAATCGAACAAACTAGTAAAGTCAAAATTGAAGTAAGTAGCTTTATTATTCCAAGTGAAGTTTCTGAAACAAACGAACAACAAACTGATGGGGTCAAAAGAAATTAAGAAACAAGAAATTAGCTGCTCCTCAAATGCTGCTACGGCAGAAATAGAAGATTGCCATCTAGTAGATCATCTGGATTATTCAGTCAGCCTCAAAACAGAGAATAAATTAGGAGATCCAGTAAAACCAGATTCGAAGAGTCAACTAGGGAGAAAGATTTGGTTTCCAAAGAAGATGCTGCTACAGAAGAAACTTCTGATGTTAGATGATGTTGATAAGCAGGAAAAAAAAGCAGGAAAAAACAACTCAGCAGCAGGAACTTATTAAAAATTACGCAGACGAAAATAGCAATGAGGATAGTCAGGATCACCACAATGGAGATACAAAGATGCCATCTAATCAAAACAAAACTGAGATGCAGAAAAGTGTATCACTACCAGCTGAGAATGTAAAAGGAAAGCTGAAGAAGAAAATAAAGCCGAAGATAAAACTAAAGCTGAAAGGGAAAATACAGTTAAAGACGGCAAAAATAGGAATAGAAAATTATGGATAACTAATATATCACAAACGACGAGATGTTCTGAATTGAAACGAGCTTTATCTGAACATGGAAAAGTTAAGGGAATAAAGGTAGTGAGTGATAAACGCGCGTTATCCTGCAGCATGTTGCCAAGGCAACTTCAAAATGAAGACTGTAGCCTATGCTGATAATTGTTTCGCTAAGCTCAATAATATCGAACAAAATATAATTGAAATAATGATAATTAGAATTGAAAAGGTGCGACCAGACCATTTAGATACAGTATGAATAAATTAGAAGGTAAGGGAAAGCAATTCACATCGATATCCACAGCAGCACAGCTGCGTAAAGAAGATGTTAAGGACCTATAAAGGAAGGGGATGCCTTAAAATTCTGTCAAGACCATTCCCTCGAAATTTAAAAAATATCAAGATGGCAGAGACTCCAACAGGGGAAACAAAACTTCTGGAACAGGTGGTCAAATGAAAATATTTATTGGAACTTCAAAAACGAACGAAATGGCAATATTCAGGAAAACCATTGGAGGTCAACCAACTGGTCATCATACGAAAAGACAATCTACCTCCTCACAATTGGAAGATAGGGCGCATCGTCGAAGTGCATCCAGGTGATGATGACATCATTGGCATGGTCACCATTAAAGTGGCTACAACTGGAAAGCAACAAGCCACAATAAAAAGAATCACAC
The DNA here is from genome assembly GCA_944588485.1 of Phosphuga atrata. Classification (NCBI taxonomy): domain Eukaryota; kingdom Metazoa; phylum Arthropoda; class Insecta; order Coleoptera; family Silphidae; genus Phosphuga; species Phosphuga atrata. Next base: position 8,958,996 of record OX155909.1, read on the forward strand.
CAAAGTTGTGTCCACTCCCATTTCAATACCTCAGGAATGGTAGAAACTAATTCTGCAAACTCTATTAATAGTGTAATTGAAGGTCAAGACTTTCAAGGCGGGAAAAATGTTAAGACCCAACAATTGTATTTCGTTGTCGTCTTAAAACCACATGAGCGTAGAGTAGAGGAGACGAGTAGAGGCGACTATCTTCAAGAGGGCATGGTAGATGTGGGGTTGAGGACCCTTTGGGTGTCAGTTTTAGCCCCCCTCCTCAAAGTAAACCCTGGCTACGCCCGTGTAAAACCATCTTTATTTTACATAGTTTTTATATATATTAAGAAAATAAATATAGTATGTTAAGGTATTTGTTGCGATCTGAAACCATCTTTTATTTACATAGTTTATATATATTTAGGATGATAAACCGAGTATTGTAACTGAGTGTTGTAAAACCTAACCACTGTAAATTGTATTTTTAAGCACAACAACCAATGTTTGTTATGGATTAAAACAAGTAGATTGAAGATTTATTTTATTTTCTATGTAAGTTTGTTTATTTTTAAATGTATTAGGACGTGCATTTCGGTTTGGAATTTTAAGTATCAGCAGATAATTAGAAGGAAGGATTGAGTTCTCCTGCTTAGAAAAATATACAAATACAACCAGTTCGTATGTAACTTTCTCAGAACGAAGATACTAGAAAAACTCCAATTCCGGCAGTTCGCGTCGTTATATGTGTATTTTGTTTTAGAAATAATTAATTGTCATCGAAGTATACAATTTACAAGTATTACAATTTATTTGTGAAATGATAAAAAACTGGTGACAGCATCTACTGGGTTTACATCTGTGATTAAATGATTTTGCTTAATTGGGTTAATTCGCATTAATTGTTTAATGTCTGCAATGTCTGTCGCAGTCGGCTGCCAACGTGTACAAGTCGCCGAAAACAAACAAAATTTAAAACGCTCACAATGTCAGGCAGATGAAAAGGAGGCAAAGTTAAAGGAAACGCCAAGTCGCGCCCGACTCCAGTTCCCTGTCGGCCGTATCCACAGACTACATCAAAAGGTAACTACGCGGAGCGGTGTCGGGGCTCCGTTCTACCTAGCGGCTGTGATGGAATATCTGGCCGCGAAAATCATCGAGCTCGCCGGAAACGCCGCCAGTGACATCTGAAGTTGGCCATCCGCAACAACGAGGAGTTGAATAAACTACTCTCCGGCGTGACCATCGCCCAGGGCGGAGTACTGCCAAACATTCAATTCGTCCTCTTGCCCAAGAAGACCGAAAAGAAGCCCTAAGTTGACTGCATGTACGACAGTGTTTCAAAGAAGAAACGGTTGAAGTAATTTCCACGTAGTATTACTAAGATTATCGCAGGTTTTTAATTGTTATTCGATGTTAGTTATTTTCTGTTTTCTTAGTAGTGAGTTATATTCCTTACGTTTCATATTATATTTGCTTGTAGTTCGTATTATATTTGCCCCAAATTTTTAATATTGTCATATGTTTTCTCGTAGCACATATTTCGTGTGAATTATATATGGGTTGAAGTCTATTACTGATTAGAAATCGAGGGAAACATTGACCAAATTATTTTAAAAGGGTATATTCCTAAAGGTATTCCAATACTTGTTCATAACGGTTTGATCATAGTTGAAATATGCTGGCCATGATTCTTCTACTCTAGATTCTATCTTCGCTTCTACTGTTCTGTTTGTTTCTTTTAGAAGTGAATTTTTGGGCAATGTGATAATTTAGTGTTTTTGTAATGTATACCATTTCAATCTTGACTATGATGTTGTCAATGCGGGACCCAGATTGATGACTTGCTTCTCGAAATGTTAGAACGCATAGGAAATATTCTAAAAGAGACGTAAATTCATGCCGATTCATTCTTGTGTTTTTAAGACATCAATATTAAAACCACATGTTATTATATATTGTTTCTTTTCGGAATCAAATTTTAACAGTAAGAGATTCTCTAAAAAAATACTGTAGGAAGAAAGAGGCGGTATATTACAATAATAATTACTGGCTTCATATCGATGAAGGTATCCAATGCAGCACATTCGAAAATAACATAACCTCCTTGCGTTCCTTCGATTCTACAATAACAGAAAATTAAGGTAAATTCTTTTATTTTATTTAATTTTATCTGTTCCTTGCTTTTCCAATGTTCTGTAAAGGCCAAAAACATAAAATGTCGGTGTTCTCTAACATAAATTCTATTATGTCTATCGAGTTTCCAATAGAATGGATATTTAGATTTATGAAAGTTTTCCTTGTTTTAGATTTTTTGGACTTTTTATGTTCGTTAGGTTATTATCAAAATTGCTTAGATTTTCTCTGTATTTTTCCCTTGTCTTGAAAAAAAAACGATTTACCTAAGTGTACCAGGGCCATATTTCCGGTTTTTTAATTTCGTTTTGATTATCGAAAGGTACCGACAACTTGAAAGAAGCGTATTCATTTGGGTGTTTAGATATAGTTTAGATAAGTTAATAGATAAGTTTTTTGCAAAACACTTAAATGTTGCCGATATTGGCTTTATTTCCACATTTTCTATGTTCGTCCCCATGACGATATTTGAGCGACGAACAGTGGGTCAGAATTGAAGAAACCTGATCTAGAATTAAGAATTCTAATTCGTTGGTTCTAATGATTGGGTTTTGTATTAGAAGTGTTTCTACATCAATCCTGATAAGACTAACCCGCTTTAATGTTTACCCTATGGGTTTTAAGTACTGCCGAAATCACCACTCTCGAGTATCTCGCGCTACACAGAGCACGTATTGAAAATTTACTCCGCTTGAAGTGCATATAACTTTTTTTCAAAGTGATTGTGTTAAAATTTGTGAAATGTCAGATGATACTGAAAGTATGTAGAATATTTAAGTGTAAAATTATAGTATTTAAAAATTAACTTCATGTGTTTAAAACATTGTAAAACATCGCATGTGAATACTACTTTTCCTTGTATCAAAATTGAAAAAAGCATGAAAATAAAAAAACGCCCGCTACTGCCTGCCCTGGCTTTCACTGTAATAGTGAAACAAAATAAATATATATATATATATATATATATATATATATATATAAATATATATATAAATATATATATATATATATATATATATATATATATATATATATATATATATATATATATATATATATATATATATATATATATATATATATATATATAAATATAGTGAAACAATGAATCAAAATTGCTAAGAATTGTTTGCGATCCTTTGCAAATTTTTTTTTGGTGACTTGTCGAATGGACAAGTAATCGCGCGTGGGATAACGCGCGTCTTTATAGTTTGTATTACTTTCTTCATATTCCATAAATTGGATCAATAGTTATTATTCACAGTTCAAATTATATATACATACATACATACATACATATATATATATATATATATATATATATATATATATATATATATATATATATATATATATATATATATATATATATATATATATATATATATATATATATATATATATATATATATATATATGTTGTATTTGAGGTTTTCGCGGATAGATACCTGTGTTGTATTGTTTTCTCGGGGATTCCGCGTTGATGCTGAGGGTTGGCTCTGAAAAGAACCGGATTCTCGACGTTTCGGCGAACTAACATTCGCCATTCTCAAGAGATATATGCGTCCGTACGGGTCAACCGTTCGACGCATACTGAGAGCTCGTTCGTGCGATGCGACTACTTATAGCTGTCTGGCTTCGGGTCATGCGCGTTGTGTGCGATGCTTCGGTTCCCTCAGCATCAACGCGGAATCCCCGAGAAAACAATACAACATATATTTATATATATATATATATATATATATATATATATATATATATATATATATACATATATATATATATATATATATATATATAGACAAGGCTGCCCACTAAGCCCCAGCCTGTTTGCAGCGATTATTGGAGATATAGAGGAGATGTTCAGCAAGGCGCAGACGGGTGGGGTTGTGGTGGGCAAAGAAAAAGTGTGGTCCCTAGCCTACGCGGACGATTTGGTGGTGCTAGCAAGAGACGAGAAAGGGATGAAAGAAATGATAAGAAACATGGATAAATATATGAGGAGGAAAAAGCTGACACTGAATGGGGAGAAGTCCAAGATGATGGTGTTTAGAAAAGGGGGTGGCAGGAGAAGAGTAATTGAGTGGAAATGGGAGAAGGAGAAAATTGAAGAAGTAAAAGAATTTAAATACCTAGGGTACGTGTTTAATGATAGAAATACAGAAACAGCACACCTGAGAGAGCTAGTAAAGAAAGCTAATAAAATACTAGGAGCGGTATGGGGAATAGGAGAGAGAAAATTTGGACACGACTTTAGAAGGCGAGTGATGATGTTTGATAGCCTGGTGAAAAGTGTGATGATGTATGGAGCGGAAATATGGGGATGGAGAGAGCAAGAAGGGCTGGAAAGAGTGCAAGAAAAATATTTGAAATGGGTGCTAGGAGTAGGTAGAGAGACTCCGGGGTATATAGTGATGGAGGAAACAAAGAGTGATGGAATAAGAATAGAAGCAGGAAAGAGAGCTTCTATTAGAGAGAAGTTTTGAGGAGAGATTGATAGAGAGAGGAGAGTGCAGAAATCTGCAAGAGTGCCTCAAATAAAAAAGAAAAGAAATAGGAAAGAGGGTGTGGAAAGAGAGGGAGGCATATCTAGAAAGAAACGGGTATGCAGGAGCGGAGATAGAAAGTATGAGAGAGAGAGAGAGGCAGAGTAATGACAGAGGAATTAGTCCAGAGAGATCGAGATGTGCAAGGGCAAGAAAGGAAAGCAAGAATTAGGGAGTCTAGGTACAATGGGAAATATGAAAAAATAATAACGGAAGAACTGCCAAAGTACCTAGGAAGAGAGAGCAGAAAAGAGAGAGTGACAATGGCAAGATTCAGATGTGGAAATAAAGAGAGAGAGAATAAATTTTGGATGAAGGATAGGAACAGAGTATGTAGGATGTGTGGAGAAAACAAGGAAACAATAGAGCACTTGCTGAACGAATGTACAGAAATGAGAGAAAAAGATGAGTGTAGAGAAGAGATTTTCAACGAGGATGGAAGAGGGATAGATTGGATAAAGAAAGTTGAGGAGAGAAGAAGAGCTATATGTGGGGCGGGAAGCAGGTAATCGGTTTAGGGATGTATATATATATATATATCTTCTTCTTCTTCCTTTGGCTCTACAACCCTTTATGGGTTTTGGCCTCCTCTACTATTTTATGCCATTCTCCACGATCTTCTGCTGCTCTTTTCCAATTCCTTACTCCTAGAGCTTTTATGTCTTCTTCCACGCTTTCCTTCCATCTTTTACGTGGTCTTCCTCTTGGTCGGCTATTGGTGGGTTTCCATTCCATGATAAGCTTGGTGTTTCGATCTTTTTTCGCAGTTCTGGACATCATCATATATTTTGTTTTTTCTTGATTGACTGTCAGTCCTACTTTCCTTGCCTCTTTTTCGAGGTCCTTAAATGTGTCATTTACTGTATTTGCCATGCGCCCCGTGATTACTATGTCATCTGCATAGGCTCCGATTTGTCTACTTTTTGATATTAAGTTTTCCGTTATCTTTAGTTTTTCTATAGCCGCATGTAATGTTAGGTTGAAAAGTAGAGCGGATAGCGCATCACCTTGCCTGACTCCAGACGTAATGGCGAATTTTTCGGTTTTATCGTTTTGTATTACTACTGCCGCTGACGTTCTTTCTAATGTTAGTTTAATTAGATTGACAATCTTTTTTGGTATGCCCATATGTATTAAGTTCAGGTATAACTTATTTCTATTGACTGAATCGAAGGCTTGTTGAAAATCAATGAAAAGGCAGTGTATGTCAAAATTGTGTTCGTATCCCTTTTCTAGCAGCAGTCGCATTTGGTGTATTTGATCTGTTGTTGATCGGTTAGGTCGAAATCCACATTGATAGTCATCTAGTATATCTTCTGCATATACGTTCAACCTTTTGTGAATGAGGCATGAAATGATTGTATATGTTACATTTAATAATGTAATTCCTCTGTAATTTTTACAATCTCTTTTGCTTCCTTTCTTGTGAATAGGATGTATAAGGCCTAAATTCCACTCTTCTGGCATTGTTTCTTCCTCCCAGATTCGTTTGGTTAATTGGTGGATACGGGCCCACAGTTCTGGGCCTCCTGCCTTTAGTAGCTCTGCTGTAATGTTATTGCTACCAGGCGCCTTGTTATTCTTAAAGGCAATTATGATCTCAGTTGTTTCTTCCAGTGTCGGTGTTTCAACTTTTGGTTCAGCTGTTTTGTACTGAGTTAGTTCTTCTTCTGAGTTTGTTTCATTTTTATTATTAAGCAGGTCGCAGAAATATTCCTGCCATCGTTTCAGGACGTCTGATTTCTCTGTTAGGATCGTTCCATTGTTGTCGTCGCACAACATTTCTTTCGCTTTGTACTCTGAAGAATGTTGTTTTATTTCTCGGTAGAACTTTTTGTAATTTTTTCTGTTATTGCTCTCGTCTATTTCTTCTATTTCCTTGTTATAGTATTTTCTTTTCTTTCTTCGACACGTTCGGTGTGCTTCTGTTCTTTTTCTTTCATAGTCTTTCCTTTGGCTTCTCGATTCACGCTGGAGGCACTTGTTTCTTGCTTCATCTTTTATGTCTATCTTCTTCCTGCACTCCTCGTCAAACCATTCTTCGTTTCCTATTTTTTGCTTTTCTCCTATCTTTTCAGCTCCTTTTAGAATACTATCTCTGATGTGTCTCCATTCATTCTCCACATCGTCTTCGCTTGGGTTTTTACGTAAGTGTTCCAGTATTGTTTCTTGATATTCTCTTTTTCCCTTTTCACTTTTTCCACATTCCACTTCTTTGGTTTATCTCCTCCGCGTTTTTGTATGTTGCTTATTCTCTGTCTTACAGTTGCTATTACCAAGAAGTGGTCGGAATCGCAGTTAATTCCTCTGAACGAGCGTACATCTCTTATATTAGATGTCCATCTTCTTGATACTGCGACATGATCGATTTGGTTACATTTTCTCGTGCCCGGAATTTTCCATGTTCCTTTATGTATGCGCTTGTGCGGAAAGAGTGTACTACTTAATATCAAATTTTGCATTTCTGCTAGGTGGCATAATCTCTCTCCGTTTAGGCTTGTTTCTGCGTGCAAGCTGTGTCGTCCAGCAACACTCCTGTACCTCTGTTCTTGTCCTATCTTTGCATTAAAATCTCCTATCAATATCAAGATGTCGTGATTGGGTACTTTGTCGCATTCTTGTTGGATCCTGTCATAGAATTGGTCGATTATCATTTCGTATGTTTCTTCCGTTGGAGCGTATGCGTTTAGAATGGTTATATTTGTAAATTTTCCTTTTAAGCGGATCTTGCACATTCGTTCGTTGATTGGTTCGAAGTGCATAAGCGTACTTCTCGCTTTCTTGTTTAGTATGAATCCAGTTCCATATGATCCTTGTTTTTCACTCCCGCTATAGTATAGTGAGTATTCTCTTTTTCGTACTTCGCCCTGTCCTTTCCATCTGATTTCTTGCAGGGCTGTTACATCTATATTTTGCTTTATAGGTTTTTCGGCAATCTCCTGCATTTTTCCAGGTCTTAGCATGGTTCGTACATTCCATGTGCTTATTTTCATTTCCAATCTCTTGTCCTTTTTTCGTTGCGTGGTTCGTTGTCGTGGTTTCAGTCCGGTTTTATTTCGTGGAGTTTTCGTAACAAGTTTGTTATTCCGGTGACGGGGAGTTAACCCGTCGACCAACCCCCATTTCGGAGGGCCATTTCGCCTGCTCTCATTTGCCCTCATTTCCGCCCTTGTCCATACGGGTTTTCACCGCGTCTCAAAGGGTGTCCATGAGGTTACCAGGGATCACGAAGCGTGGAGGTGAGAGTCAGACTTGGGTAGGAGTGGCTATGCAACTAGTTTGTATATATAATAGTTGCTATGAACTAGTTGGCTATGCAACTAGTTCATTTATATATATATATATATATATATATATATATATATATATATATATATATATATATATATATATATATATATATATATATATATATATATATATATATATATATATATATATATATATATATATATATATATATATATATATACAGGTTGTTCCTGTCCTTTTGGTTGGATGTTATATTCTGTTTTTCTTTCAATTTCTTAGCATGGTTATGCGGTTTGTGCTACGCACGTTATCCGAATTTTACTTTTTAGTAACTTTCATATCTTGTATGTATATATATATATATATATATATATATATATATATATATATATATATGTATATATATATATATATATACATATATATATATACATATATGCATCTAATCGCGAAAACCTCAAATACAACAATATATATATATATATATAAATATATATATATATACATATATATATAAATATATATACAAGATATGAAAGTTACTAAAAAGTAAAATTCGGATAACGTGCGTAGCACAACCGCATAACCATGCTAAGGAATTGAAAGAAAAACAGAATATAACATCCAACCAAAAGGACAGGAACAACCCTAAACCAGGAACCTAACCTGTGTACAGTGAATAATACAACATCTTCTGTCACTCTTTAGCACACCCCGCTCGAAGACGCGTTGTGTGAGCCGTTTCGCTGCGTCAAAGCAAGTGACAAGAAACGGTCAAGAGCTAAAAATGTCAGGGGCTGAAGGCCGGCATTTCTTAATAAAAGCGACTGAAAACTAGTTGAAGAGCATTATTCACTGACTATAACCGAAACATCTGAATCTATCGATAATTATTCTAGTTATTAAATATCTATGCTAATATAAATGCATCCGTGTCATCAGATATTTAATAACTAGAATAATTATCGATAGATTCAGATGTTTCGGTTATAGTCAGTGAATAATGCTCTTCAACTAGTTTTCAGTCGCTTTTATTAAGAAATGCCGGCCTTCAGCCCCTGACATTTTTAGCTCTTGACCGTTTCTTGTCACTTGCTTTGACGCAGCGAAACGAAACGGCTCACACAACGCGTCTTCGAGCGGGGTGTGCTAAAGAGTATATATATATATATATATATATATATATATATATATATATATATATATATATATATGCGTATATGCGTCCGTGCGGGTCAACCGTTAGACGCATACTGAGAGCTCGTTCGTGCAATGCGACTACTTATAGCTGTCTGGCTTCGGGTCATGCGCGTTGTGTGCGGTGCTTCGGTTCGGTTGTTTGTTTGTCTTGTTGGTCGTACATGAGCCTGGGGTGTCTGGGATTGCATTTTGAGGGTGGATATGATCGATCGCCATGCTGGGGGCAGTCTCAAGGAATCGTCTCTCGTGTTCATGCAGTAGTCTCGTTTTTCTATCTCTATGGCTTCTCTGTATACTCGTGACATTACGTGGCTAATCTGTGCAACAGTCCTTGAATTTCTAAAGTCCATCCAGTGACCGGTGTTTGTGTGTTGGACAAGTGCCGATGAAATTTTGTCTCTGTGTCTGATTGAAACTACATGTTCTTGAATCCTAGCAGATATTTTTCTATTGGTACGTCCAATGTTGGTTCGTTCACATGTTCCACAAGGTATTTCGTAAATTCCATGGGATTCTAACGGGATGGTGTCTTTAACGCTGCGTAGCATGGAGGATATTTTCTGGTTAGGTTTGAAAATGGTGTCGATGTTGTGTCTTTTAAGTATTCTGGCGATTTTGTCAGTTGATCCATGAACATATGGTAGGTATGCTGTGCTAACGGGTTTCTGACGTTCTTAAGTTCTTTGGCTACTATTTTCTGAACGACGGAAAGCTCTGGATATTAAGCTGTTTGGATATCCATTTGAAGAAAGTACTTCTCGTAAGTTCCTCAATTCTTTCGGTAAGTTAAGCTGGTCGGCTAGTCTTTTGGATATATATATATATATATATATATATATATATAAGTATATATATATATATAAGTATATATGTATATATAAGTATATATGTATATATATATATGTATGTATATTAGGGTGGGTCAAAAAAAACTTTTAATTTTTTTTTTTTTAGCTACTACGAAAATATCTTCCATGATGACGAAAAAAAAATTCTGGTAAAGTTTCAGCCCTTAATATTAATATTTAGAGGTGGCTCATTGTGATTTTTGATTTCCCATTTAAATAACATAAGAAGTTATTTTGTTTTTGTGTGGATTTTTAATGCACTCGAACGAATAAATGCCTCGTGGAAATAAATACATATTCTTGTAGGAAATTTAACGATCTACAAAAAAAGTCTAAAATGATTTTTTGCTAAGTTGACTCGTTTAAAAGTTATTCGCGGTTAAAATCCTACCTCAAATAGTTGAGGATAACTTTTACAATTTCTTATACTCTATCACAAAATAATGACTCAAAAACATAAAATAGCTTAGTCAAAATCAAACTAAACTAAGTGCAAATAAAGAACTTATTAATTTTTCAGGGAATGACGCTCTCAGGTAAAGTACAGTTCCGAGTGTTTTTATTTTAATTAGGTATGAAAATATCGATTTTTCTTACGATTATCGATTATTTGTAAAAATTTTATTGTTTTATCAAAAAAAACTCGATAAGATTTAAGAAAACTAAGCTATTTTATGTTTTTGAGTCAATATTTTGTGATAGAGTATAAGAAATTGTAAAAGTTATCCTCAACTATTTGAGGTTGGACTTTAACCTCGAATAACTTTTAAACGAGTCAACTTAGCAAAAAATCATTTCAGACTTTTTTTGTAGATCGTTAAATTTCCTACAAGAATATGTATTTATTTCCACGAGGCATTTATTCGTTCGAGTGCATTAAAAATCCACACAAAAACAAAATAACTTCTTATGTTATTTAAATGGGAAATCAAAAATCACAATGAGCCACCTCTTAATATTAATATTAAGGGCTGAAACTTTACTAGAATTTTTTTTTCGTCATCTTGGACGATATTTTCGTAGTAGCTAAAAAAAAAAAAAATTAAAAGTTTTTTTTGGCCCACCCTAATGTATATATATATATATATATATATATATATATATATATATATATATATATATATATATATATATATATATATATATATATAAACATATGTTGTATTTGAGGTTTTCGCGGATAGATACCTGTGTTGTATTGTTTTCTCGGGGATTCCGCGTTGATGCTGAGGGTTGGCTCTGAAAAGAACCGGATTCTCGACGTTTCGGCGAACTAACATTCGCCATTCTCAAGAGATACATGCGCCCGTGCGGGTCAAACGTTAGACACATACTGAGAGCTCGTTCGTGCGATGCGACTACTTATAGCTGTATGGCTTCGGGTCATGCGCGTTGTGTGCGGTGCTTCGGTTCGGTTGTTTGTTTGTCTTGTTGGTCGTACATGAGTCTGGGGTGTCTGGGATTGCATTTTGAGGGTGGATATGATCGATCGCCATGCTGGGGACAGTCTCAAGGAATCGTCTCTCGTGTTCATGCAGTAGTCTCGTTTTTCTATCTCTATGGCTTCTCTGTATACTCGTGACATTCCAAGGCTAATCTGTGCAACAGTCCTTGAATTTCTAAAGTCCATCCAGTGACCGGTGTTTGTGTGTTGGACAAGTGCCAATTAAACTTTGTCTCTGTGTCTGACCGAAACTACATGTTCTTGAATCCTAGCAGATATTTTTCTATTGGTACGTCCAATGTAGGTTCGTTCACATGTTCCACAAGGTATTTCGTAAATTCCATGGGAATCTAACGGGATGGTGTCTTTAACGCTGCGTAGCATGGAGGATATTTTCTGGTTGGGTTTGAAAATGGTGTCGATGTTGTGTCCTTTAAGGATTCTGGCGATTTTGTCAGTTGATCCATGAACATATGGTAGGTATGCTGTGCTAACGGGTTTCTGGCGTTCTTCAGTTCTTTGGCTACTGTTCTCTGTACGACGGAAAGCTCTGGACATTAAGCTGTTTCACCCTCAAAAACCCTCAAAATGCAATCCCAGACACATATAGGACGCACACATGTATATATATATATATATATATATATATATATATATATATATATATATATATATATATATATATATTGCATTTTGAGGGTGGATAGAATCGGTCGCCATTTTGAAGGTGGATATAATCGGTCGCCATTTTGAAGGTGGATATAATCGGTCGCCATATTGAGGGTGGATATAATCGGTCGCCATTTTGAGGGTGGATATAATCGGTCGCCATTTTGGGGGGAGCCGCCAGGAATCATCTCTGAAAGACATAAATAATTTATGTCCATCCTTACCGTCTGGATATTCAAAGGCAGTGGTAGTCTCAGTTACAGCAGCCTTGCGGACCACTGCTCTGATGTGACAAGTGTACCTTGTAAGTACAGTGTAAGTGGGGCCCACTGCCTGAACGCACAGGAGTTGCAGTCTTTGAATACCATCCAAATCCTTGGATCCTAAAGCAATCAGGACTAGAGGAGGCGCTCAATGGTTAAGTATACCAACGTTTAGAGGAAGAGAATGGGGTACAATAGATATATGAAGATCGCCACCAAACGTACAATCTACAGCGGTCTGTTTTTCAACAAAAAGTGCTTTTATTGTGTAATTTCTTCAAGCAGTGATATTTTAATATGGCTAGAAAACTTAGGTCAGCTAGAACAAGCTCCGATTTTTGCAATTTTAAAAAGCTCATCTTCCTCGGAGTTCATTAGTGTTATAGTGTTGCACTTAAATTAGTGTTATAAAGTTGCACTTATTTGTAAAAAGTATATTTAACTTTTGAATAACTTTCTTTGAATAACTGATGCAGTTCTTTCAAGCTCACTAATCGCTTTTCCATGTGAATCGCTTTTCCATGTCTGCTTTGAATGACACATAATGGCATCATGTAGCTAATCTTATCCAATTCAAAAGAGATAATCAGCTTTTTAATCCACTCCTCCTTCTAAGATTCCTTTTTTCGGCAGTTGTTTCTAAATCGTTCGCGAATCGGAAAATGGTGTACGATTTTTCGAAAAGTCCATTCTTTAAAAATGATTAAATTTTCATGTGTGTTGCACGTTATGTGGTTGAGTTGAATATGTCTTTTAAAATATGTAAAATATCCATAATTTTCTACTTATTTTCTACTTCTACTTTATTTTCCTTAACAATCATTTTCGTCAAAGCTATCATTCACATTAATCGTTAATTGCAGTGTGGAAAATCTTTTCTGACATTGCTTTAGATATATCTTTTGAGAAACTTTCTTCTATTTAATTGGTGAAGTTTCAATCAATCCCAAACCCTCGTTGATTGCATCAATTGCTTCTCTGTCTCTCATTCATTCATCAATCATTTCTCTGTCTCTCTCGTACGTCCCCATAATCTCCATCGAACACTTCATCAATTGGCGAGATGTTAAAATCATCAACTGCTTTGTGCTAAAAATATACTCATACGTACATCAAACATGTGATCATCATCGTCTTCAATCCGAAGATTGGTTTGCAGCAATTCTCCACTCTGCTCTGTCTTCAGCCTTCCGCTTCATTTCTTGATATGTGAATGATGATCATGAAATGTAATCATGAAATATAAATAATAGATAGTAAAACATACCTTTCTGTTAGATGGAAGTATGTTGTTATTTTCAATGTCTTTACGTAATTTCGACAAATTACGTCGTCAAGTGTTGCACATTTTTTGTCTCAGAGAGTCTTCTGTTATAGGATGATATTCAAATGTTGCCTAAGAACTTTCTCGAAGCTCTGGTAATTCCGCACTGTCATGAAGAGACAAATTGAACAGGTTGAAGCATCTATCCGTTCAAATTTTTGACGATTTCGAAGATTTTAAAGTTAATAAAAATTTAAAAACCGAAAATTCATTTGTGTAATATATTCTGATCGAATAGAGAACAATTTTAAGGAATAGAGAACTTTTTGAAACATCGAGTTTTTAGATTAAGACCTAGGAAATATATGGTACTTTTTACAGTCTCCATTTTGGGAATAAGCATTATTTGAACAATTAATTGTTACTATTTTATATAAACCAACAATAAGAAAATACAATTAGCATGCGACTAAGAAGCTAACATAATAAAGTATTAAATAGTGGGAATGAAAACAATCCGTTCAGTAGAACCGGAGTAATGAATTTTGAATGTTCGCCAATCCAGCAAATAATCGCAAAATGGCAACAAATCGCAAAATGTAATGTGTATATTTTTTTCCAAATTTCCGAACAAAATCCTGATGATAGATGTCGTTTGTATGAATTATGAGATGCTGGAAAAAATTGTGTGTCATTCATAAAAGTGATCATATTTTTGTTCTCAAATACGTACGATTTGTAAAAGAATGAGTCATATTGAAAATGTAGTGATTTCTTCTATTAGTCTTTTGAATTAGTTATGTGCAGTTATATTTATCGGAATTTTTCATTATTTCCGTTATGTTTTAGTGGGTTTACTTAATTTTGTGGTCAAATCACTCTACCGAGTTTGCCGAGTTCAGTCAGAAAGTTTGCTTCCGATACTTGATTATTGCCGGTATAAGCTCGCGGCACTTCAGATGGAGAACCCCCGCGCTATAGGACCTACGGAATTATTTGTGTGCGAAGCCATTTAATGCAGATTTAAAGCGTTTTCGCGAAGCCATTTAATTAGGAATGGCCTTCAAACAACAAAGGATAATTTTTTTAATTGCAATCATTCCAATCTGATTTCTTAGTTTTCTCAATTGAGTGACTTTGGTTTTTACTTCATCTTTAGATATTTAAAAATATACTTGCCAATACACTATTGCTATCATCTGTATCAACATCTTTAATACTATTTGTTTTTGAACTGCTACTCCCAATGCCATAATCGCTTAAATCGTTTGAATCTTCGTCATAAATAGGATAATTGAACTTCAGCCTACCTCTGCTCCTAGAAAAATCCAACAAATATAATCTATTTAAAGAGAATAAATTGATTTTTGGTTTAACCTTCGCTCAACAATTTCGTGAAACGTTGTACTTTTTCGTCTTCGTCTTTCATTTTCTTCTTGTTCTAATTTTTTTACCTCTTCCACTCTCTCTATAATATGTTCTTGTCGTTTTCTTCTACTACTTTTCCAATTATCCAGGTTCTAAAAAGATATAAACATGAATAATGCAGAAAGTTAATTAAAACAAAAGAAAGTGAATATATTTTTTAAAGGTTAGCAAAAAAAAAAAATCATTATGCACATTTCTTATATAAAAGTCAACATTGAAAATGAAATCGTTTTATAATTTAAAAACTATTTTCATGACTTTGGTGATGATTTGGTAATTTTTTTATTAGAAATGTGTGTTTGATCTTAATACAAAAATGTTGTTTAAGTTATTTATCTAATACATTTATTTTTATTTTGCAATGGTATTAATAGAATTCAAAAGTAATCAATTATAGAATTCAAAAATCTATTTGACATTCTCTGTAAGCGACAGTTGCTTTTAGAATGTACTGCGTAAATATCTCACAATCAGGAAACTTTACAGCAAAATAAAACAATTATTGGTTATTGAACAGTCAATTATTTAAAGAACAGATACAAATGTTATTCTAAGTTTATCGTAGCATACATCATAAAAAAAGTAAAATAAAATGTAAAGTGGTTTTCAAAACAATCTAGTCCGAGGCTACGGTTTTTTCCCGCGAGCGGTAACCGGTATAACCGCAAAACCGCTCGAGAAACACACAGTACGCTATGAGAAAAATCAGTCGCGGAAAAAAACGCAAGTGAGGCCGCTTATATTAGCTTAGACCGAGGTCGCAATACGGTTTTTTCCCGCGGGCGGTAACCACTATAACCGCGAAACCGCTAGAAAAATGCTATGGGATAAATCAGTAGCAGGAAAAAACCGCAAGTGAGGCCGCTTGTATTAGCTTACTTGAGTCACAAAATCGGTAGTGCGGCCTAGGCCCTAATAAGATATATGGTGCATTGTACAGAATATGTGCTGAACCTTTTTCTCTTATTTTTAGCAGCAATGGGGTATATGCACGTATTTGTTTTATATTTTTAATTCACTGTTTACACCGTTATAACATAACAAAAAAATATATACTTTTTAAAAATGCTGTAATTAAGTTTAAAAAAAACATATATTTAAAATGGAGAATAATTTTGAGCTGTTTAAAACGTCGCCATTTTTATGCGCTCTATTGATGACATTTTCGCGATCTTAACTTATTTCACCATGAAAAAAGGTCAAAGTCAGTTTATAAGTATGGCATTGTGCCTGAATGCAAAAACACTATCAGAAGTGCAGCTGATAAAGTGTTGTTTCCAGGCCCGAAGTGCAAAATACGTAGGTAATGGTGTAAGGTTATAAGAAGAGATGAAGTATCTACAACAGCTTCTTTACTTTATTGTGAAGATCACTTTAATGTAAGTATGACGTATTTCGATAATTTGATTTCAGTTAATCAGAAGTAAGTTTTGTATTGAAAATCAAACTCACAAGCAGTGTTAACTAACTATATATAAATCCAGTTTACAAAGTTTTGGGATTTCTTCTACTGTTCTAAATTTCAGGTCCCTAAATTATAACACAGCAGAAACGATATATCCCTTCAGATACATTCATCCCTTGACTTTCTTAATTTGTTATACCTACTTAAATGTTTTGTTTTTATATCTACAATACATCTTTAATTACAGATAGAGGAGGATATATAAAATAATCTTCAATACAACACAATGAAACAAGAAGGTGTAAATGTGACACTACGATTAAATAAAGGAGTTCTGTTTATTTCTTGTTCTTCTTCCATTGCCAAAATCGAAATATGCCAATACACGTTTTAAGAATGGGTATAGTACCCATTCTCCATCCCATTCCCAAGAGAGAATGGTTAGCAATGGTAGAGGAATCTCTTTTATAAGTATCAGATAGAAATTTGGATTGGTCAGAAAATAAGACATCATGAGAGAGCTGAGAATAGATCCATTCTCAGCAGATTATCCGAATATGCTTTTTTCACAACCACTTTCAGTCATTACCTTAAGTGATTTCTAATCTAAGTAGGATGCTAAAATTACACTTAAACAATAAATGAATTCACAACACACGTTATAAATATGTTTTCTAATCAAAAGCCTGCAATGACATACAAATGTAAAGCATGGCATACAATACCAACTTTTTGACATAGTATTTGACGTCACGTTTCGTTTTATCCAATGGTGTTGCGTTTTTGAAATTTGAATTTCCCTCGTTTAATTTGCTTTTGTTTATTAATTTTAAGCAATTAAAAAGATATTGAATTCTAAAATATTTTTTTGTTTCAAATGTCCGGCCATTATAAAGATTCGGAATTTTCCCTAGATTGTACATTTCGGTGGTGACTTGTACTGCAAGCTTAATAGATCTATTTTACCCCACCCTCTTCTTCCAATCGTTGGTATACTTAGCCATTTAGAGCGCCTCCTCTAGTGAATCCTTTACGAATTTCAGGATCTGGGTGGGATTCAAGGACTGCAAGTGGGCCTCAAGATACATTTGTCTCTTGCAGAGCAGTGCTCCGCAGTAATTGAGCGGATGTGTGGGGGTTTCCTCTGCTGCGCCGCAGAATCTGCATCTGTTATCTTCCTCTAGGCCTAGGGCTTTGAGGTGTTTTCTTGGTCTGCAGTGTCCTGTCGGAACTCCTGTCAGAATTCTAAGCTTGTTGCTGTTTAAAACTTTTGTTCTTTTGTTACAAGCTTTTGTTCTTTTCTAGTTAAAAGATTTCAGCAATACTTTGGATTGTCTTGAAGTTGAAGTTCTTTCCAGGTTTTCAGCCATTGTTCTCTTATTTCTTCATCTAAACATTTGTGGATGGTGTTCATACTCATACCGCGAAAGGGTTTCAAACCTATAAAGGGATTACTGGTTTCCATCTATACCAGTGTGTCCTGATACCCAGTATGCGTTTTTTTTTCTCTACCAAGCTTTTCCTCACAGTTCCATACCAGTTTGGATCTGATGGTGTATGAGCTAATGGCCTTGATGGCTGCTTTGAATTTTCCCTATTATCTAATATTCCCTATTATTACTTCTACTGTTTTCATTTAATTGTAAGTACACAAATACTGAATGAATAATTTCTTCTCGGAATCACTTTATTTTAATTCGCAACTTTGCAAACAACAAATTCAGTACAAGGGATGCCCTGCAAATATTCTAATCGAAAATGTTTTCGATACACCTTTATACCCTTACAAAGTGTGCATATGCACGAACCTATCGGCTCTTGTTATTTTTTTTACTACAAATAGTATATGGTTGAACTTCACCTCTTCGTTGCCCCATGGCTTGTAACATTTCTCATGTATTCTTCTTCTTCTTATTGTGCCATATCCTCAGTGGACGTTGGCGATCAATATGGCCCATCGGATTCGATCCACAGCCGATCTGAAGAAGTCAACCGATGTTCTTCCGGTCCATTGTCGCAGATTCTTCAACCAGGAGATCCGTCGTCTTCCCTGTGACCTCTTCCCCTCGATTTTTCCCTGCATGATGAGTTGAAGTAGCCTATATCTGTTGCTGTTTCTCATGATATGGCCAAAGTATGACAGTTTTCTGTGTTTGACTGTTGTGAGCAGTTCTCTGTCCTTCTGCATGCGTAGGAGTATGGTTTCGTTGCTAACATGGTGGGTCCAGGAAACGCGAAGCATTCGACGATAGCACCATGCTTCGAAGGCCTCCAGTCGCTTACTAGTTGCCTCGGAGAGTGTCCATGCCTCCACTCCATACAAAAGCTTAGAGAAGACGTAGCATCTAAGTATGCGTGTTCGAAGATGGATGTTCAAGCGCATGTTACACAAAACATTCTTCATTTGGTTAAATGTAGAACGTGCCTTCTCTATGTTGATCTTTACTTCACGACTATGATCCCATTGGTCATTGAGGTTTACACCCAAGTACGATATTGATGGTACTCTCTGTAGTTGGGCCCCATTTACCAGGAATTGTGCATTAGACGCATTTTTGCTGACGATTAGAATTTTTGTCTTTGCCACATTCAATCGCATATTAAGTGGTTCGCATGCCTCTACTACTTTATCAATCAGTCTCTGTAGTCCTTCGGCACTGTCGGCAATTAGTACAGAGTCGTCTGCATACCTTAAGTTATTAATTATTTCCCCGTTTATCTTTATCCCAATCTGTTCTTCTTCGAGTGCATTCTTAAAAAGGTTTTCTGCGTATCGGTTAAACAGTAGCGTGGATAGTACGCAGCCCCGTCTGACACCTTGTTCTACTGGAAATTCCTTTGACATTATATTTTCCACACGAACACATGCTGTTTGTTGTCTGTACAGATTGTTGATTATTCGTGCATCTCTGTCATCTATTCCTGATTGCTTTATGGTTTCTGTTAGCAAATCATGGTTAACCCTATCGAATGCCTTTTCGAAGTCGATAAAACACGTGAAAACATCGCAATTCACGTCTCTTGCTCTCTGAATCAGAACACTCAAAGGGCATCTCTAGTCCCCAATCCACTCCTAAACCCAAATTGCGTCTCGCTAATGTCTTCTTCTAGTTTTTGATATATTCGTTCGTAAATAATCTTAAGAAAGACCTTCATGAAGTGACTTGTGAGACAGATAGTTCTATAGTCTTCGCATTGTTTAGCTGTTGTTTTTTTAGGAATCGGTATAAACGTAGAGACTAGCCATTTCTCGGGTATATCTCCCGATTCATATATGTTGTTAAATAAGTCCGTGATTAGGTCTAGGTATTCTTCCTCAATGAGCTTTAACATATCGCCAAGAACTTCATCTGGGCCCGGGGACTTGTTGTTTTGGAGTCTTCCAATTGCCTTAAGAACTTCTTGATGAGTTATAGAAGGTCCTGTTTGTGCTGGGCTATTTGTGTTAGAAACTGTTCGGCTATCGTCAGCATAAAGAGTCTGTATGTATTGTGGCCATCTTGCTACTTTGTCATTCACGTTCAGTAGTGCAGTCCCGTTTTTGTCGGTAATTATGTTATTCTGTCGTGGTTTGTTTATTCCAGCTGCATCCTTTATTTTTTTATGTGTATTTAAAACGTCATGTTTTCTGTCTAGTTCTTCTATTTCAGAGCATTGTTCTTTCCACCAGTTTTCTTTGGCTTCTTTGATCTTTTTTTTAATGTTGTTGTGGATTTGCTTATATGACTTTAAGTCTTTGCTCTTTGTTTTTCTTCGTTCTTCCATCAAACCTAAGATCTCATCTGTAATCCACTTGCTTTTCTTTTTTCTATGATTTGTGTAAAGGTTTTTATCTGCAACAGTTTTCATTACATTGGTGATGGCTTCGACTTGTTGTTCTATGTTGCGGCTGGCAAGGCTTCTGATCTTGTTCATACCTTCTTTAATCTGGTCTTTAACTTGTTGCATCACGTTGGGGTCTTTCAGTCTCTGTATGTCATGTCTCTTCAATTGGGGCTTCTTCTCTGTTCTCTTAAAGCGTACTTTAAGTGTTGAAAGCAGTAGGTTATGGTCGGTATATACTCATATTCTCATGTATGCAACATTGGAACTTGTAACATTTCTCATTTGTTGAAAGAAGCCTACATGGCCTGTATCCCGCCGTTTGAGAAGCACAACTTTTTATTACACTTGAAATGCATGTAATAAGATTTAAAAAAGGTGTATTGTAAAATTTATGGAAGAATTTAATAATACATAGTATAAAGTAAATAAATTTAAAAATATTTTATTAGTCCTACGTTATATCTATTTGTTTCTTCTGCAATATGCAAAATGTTGTCACCACTAAAAATAAGTATATCGGTGTCCAATAGGGTTTGATGGTTTTTCAAAACCACTTTATACCCTTAATAGAAAAAAACTAATTTTTACATACCTTATTTGATTGACATTTTTACAACGTTGCAAGTTGCGTTACCCAGTGCTTGTGCATTGTGCACTGCGCACGTGGAAAAGACGTGCCTAAACGACTTTTTTATGTTAGTACATATATGTGCAATGTGTTGTTTTAGCATTAAATGATATTGGTTCTTCTTAAATGTGGAACGAAGCTGAATATCCTTTGTTTAAACCTTTGAAACTTCATAAGTTTGAAATTATTATATACACTTTGGAAAAACGAATTCAAGAAAGAAGACAAGTAGAATTATCAACTCTTTTGCGGTATTTACAAAATCCACAAAACTTTTCCAGTTCAGCAAAGGAATCTAATGTATTCTGGAAGTTATCTAGAAAGATATTGATATATGAAGGCAATTCAAAGAAACTACTCATCAGTGTAATGCTTTTTTAAAGGAAGCCATGCAAAAATCAATTCATAAGTTTCTTGAAGAGCCTGAAGAAATACTTACAAATCCGAAGACACTGCAAGCTGAATTTTCATTATTTGAGGCAACGAATAAAAGAACAAAAAACGTAGTATTGTTATTTGATGCCCTGAAAACTTTAAAACCAAGCTCAGTAGCTAGTGAAATAGTATTTTCAATTTCAGGCAATATTGTGTCCAAAATAAGAACAAGTGTTAGCCACCATTCAGTGGATATTTTAAGTTTTTTAAAATCCTATTTTCTTGGGAGAAATTTTGAAATAAAGATAAAGACTATTTGAAATTTTTGTTTGAATTTTGGTTATTTTGTATATTTGTAATCCTAAAACTTATATTTTGACTTTGACATTAATATCGCTTTTAGTTACTTTATGTAAATTAAATAAAATATTTTTTTTTATTTTTATTTTTTTGACAAAATTTCGAAAACCGGCTAAAAGCGGTTTTTTGGAAATTTGGAATTCGAAAACCTGTTTTTTAAAAAGTCGGTTTTTGTATGAACCCTAGTATCCAACAAAACGAGCAGTAAAAACTGCACCATGTGCACCAAGAGGTAGTTGTGAACGATCAGGTAACTTTGCAGCAACCCAACTGCTAGGAAACAAGCCTCGCCCAGCACGAGTTTTAGTCTTTTTTCATTCATTATAAAATAACATAAGTATGAAAATAATATATATCATGTTAAAAATTAATGATGCATAAGCTGAAAACAGCATGTAAAATGTGTATGAGATTAAAAATTCCATTTGGTTTAATTAAGATATAATAGTATATTAAGAGGGGTTCAAAGGGTAGTGCATGCGCAACCGCACGACAATCGCACAGAAAGAGATTGTAGCATAGCCTCTCCTACCCAAGTCCGACTCTACCTCCACGTGGTGAACCCTGGTAACCTGAGCAACCAAGCTGGAGATGCGGTAACCAACCCGTATGGAAAGCGCGGTCAGGGCCAACGAGAGCGGGTGAAATGGTCCTCCGAAAAGGGGGTTTTGCGATGGGCCAACAACTCATCCATAGAAAAAAAAAAAGAAACCGTTACGAAACCACCAAACGTGCCTCGGACTGGACTGACTACTCGGCAACGACCACAGCAATGCACAAGGAAATCGAAAGAAATTACGATGGGAACATGGAATGTAAGGAGCCTCTACCAGATAGGTGCACTAAAAGCCTTAACAAACGAAATGGAGAGATACAAACTCGACATAGTGGCACTACAGGAGACCAACTGGAGCGATAGCGGCATCATGGATATAGGAAAATATAGGATATGTAAAAGCAGTAATAATGGGAAGGCGCACAAGTTAGGAACAGGCTTCATACTCAAGAAAAGTGTAGGGAAGGATATTATGGACTTCCAAGCAGTAGATGACAGACTCTGCATGATCCGAATAAGAATGAAGCTCTTCAATCTGACAATAATTAACGTACATGCACCGAGCGAAGAGAAAACAGACGACGAAAAAGAGATCTTCTACGCAAAACTAGAAAGGCTAGTCGATTCGACACACAACATCGACGTAAAGATGATCTTGGGGGATTTCAATGCTAAGATAGGGAAAGAAGACGTATACAGACCCACGATTGGACAACACAACCTACACGAAAATACTAACGACAATGGACAGAGACTAGTGGACCTAGCAGCATCTAGAAACCTTGTAATCAGCAGTACGCTATTCCCACATAAAGACATCCACAAGATGACATGGAGATCACCAGACGGAAGGACACTCAATCAAATAGACCATGTCTTAATAAACACAAGATTTATGTCCAGCATACAGGACGTCAGAAGCTGCAAAGGGGCAGACTGCAACTCGGACCATTACCTGGTGAGGATTAAATTAAAACAAAGGCTAGCCAACTCGAAAAAGCCAGCAAACAGCGGAATAGAAAAATGGGATGTGAAAAAACTGAACTTAACCAGGGTAAGGCAACGATACGAAGAAAAGATCGCCGTAAAACTAGGAGTGTTGACGGAAAATCATAGTATTGAAGAACAATGGACGGAAATTGCAAAGGGGATTAAGGAATCGGCAGAGGAGGCTCTCGGGAAAGTCCATAGGAAAAAACGAAACCAATGGTACGATGCAGAGTGTGAAGAAGCACGCGAGAAACAACAGAAAGCTAGGGCAGAGAATTTGCAGAGACCCACGAGAGCCAAACAAGCTGAATACAACAAGCAAAGAAAGGAAGCATCCAAATTATTTCGGAAGAAGAAACGGGCCCATTTTAACGACCAGGTGGCACAGATAGGACACCGCCAAGAGAAACACGAAATTAGAGAATGCTACAAGATAGTGAACAGCCTGCGAAATGGATTTCAGCCCAGAGCAACAATAATCAACAGTAAAGAGGGCACCTTACTGGCTGAAGAAAGTAAAGTGGTAGGTAGATGGGCGGAATATTTTAACGAACTCCTGAATACCTCACTACGAGTGGAATTAACCGGACAAACAGCTGAAGACGACCCAATTCACACACCAGAAGTAAGAGATCTGAGAGAAGATAACGAACCATCACAAAGAGAAATAAGCGAGGCGATAAAGGCACTAAAGAACCACAAAGCACCGGGACCGGACATGATACCATCTGAAATGATCAAAATGGGAGGAGACGCTCTGAACTGTGCTTTACACCAGCTGATAGGAAGAATCTGGAGGACAGAAGAGATACCCGAGGAATGGCGGGAGGGGAAGATATGCCCTATCTATAAGAAAGGAAACAAACTGGAGTGCAAGAACTATCGTGGTATAACTCTTCTTAACACGGCCTACAAGGTGCTGTCATGGATAATCGGACGAAGACTCCAACCGTACGCAGAGAGCATTATAGGACAGTATCAGACAGGTTTCCGGAAAGGAAAGTCGACGACTGACCAAATGTTTACACTCAGACAAATACTAGAAAAGACATGGGAAATGAACATCAGCACATACCAGGTCTTCGTAGACTTTAAACAAGCGTATGATACTATCGATAGAAGAACTCTCATGAAGACAATGGAAGAATTCTAGATACCACAAAAGATCATTAAATTGGTAAATTGTACGTTAAAAAAGACTTGGAACCAAGTCGGTATCCAAAAAACGACATCGCACAAGTTTGAAACCATTACAGGTCTGAGACAAGGAGACAGTCTATCACCCATATTATTTAACATCGCGCTCGAAAAAGCTATAAGGAAAGCTCAGATAGAATGCAACCATCTACAATAAATCCACGCAACTTTTGGGCTATGCTGACGACCTAAACATCATCGGTAGATCGCTAACGGTAATGAAAGATGCTTACGGTAAAATGGAGAAGAGAGCCAAGGAGATAGGTCTGTCAATAAACAAGGATAAAACAAAAGTAATGATGGTAAGACCGGGAGCGCCAGTACACGCAGTAAATAAGCTGGATATGGGAGAGTACACTGTAGAAGTCGTCAACAACTTTAAATATCTGGGATCAACCGTCACGGATCAGAACGACGAAGGGGTGGAAGTACAACATAGAATCATGCAAGCCAACAGGGCATACTTCACTCTTAAATCCATCCTTAACTCGAAGCTAGCTAGCAGACAAACGAAGTGTAATATATATAAAGCAATCATACGACCCATCCTCACATATGGAAGCGAAGCATGGACGCTGACCCAGAAATCGGAAAAGATGCTGGAGATTTTTGAACGAAAGATCCTGAGGAAAATTTATGGGGCAATTAACAGCGAAGAGGGCTGGAGAATTAGGATGAACTTCGAACTATATCAGTTATACAAAAGCCCAGATGTGGTATCGCACATAAAACTAAGCAGGCTAAGATGGGCGGGACATGTGTGCCAGATGGCTCCAACAGCAGTGCCGAGACAAATACTCAGAGTGCCGGAAGGTAGAAGGAAAGCGGGCAGGCCAAGGGCGAGATGGGAGGAAAGTGTGAAAAGGGATGCAAGAGAGATGCTGGGGGTGCGGAACTGGCGGGCGGCGGCAGAGGAAAGGGAACGCTGGAGACAACGTTTGGTGGAGGCCAGGGCTCGCTTCGGGCTGTAGCGCCATTGGAGAGAGAGAGTATATTAAGAACGAGTTCAATAAACGCTTTTTTTCTATTTTGCGCCCTTTCGCCGATACATATTGAGAAAATTGAATCGCACTCGGCGAGCCATAACCGCACGCGTATGGGTGCTGTTATGAGCCCATTACATACGCAACATAGAAAAAAAGCATTATTTCCAAAATAGTGAACACAACATTTAAAAATGTTCACACAGTTTGACATTTCGCACAAAAATTGAATATTCATCATAATAATAAATACTCTCTCAGTAATTCCCATAATTTTCTCTTGATATCTTAATTTAGAAACTTTTACCTGTCGAAAATATGGTGCTAGCACATTTTTGCCTATTTACACATTCCTGTTGTATATTCTCGCATAGTTTTAAATGTTTACCTAAGCTTCTTATTTTAGACTTGGCTATTTAAAGTTAGTTCATTCATTCTACGGATGTAGAATCCCATTAAAACTAATAATAGAATTTTCTTCCAGAAAATTATATAATATTGGCAATCAATATCAATTTTCTATTAATTTTCAACAATTTTCAATTATAAAATAGGGGTAAACAGTACAGTGATCGGTCATTTTAGAAATCGAACAATGAAAACAATAAATTGCATGCTTGTATAAAATGAATTTACGAATTATTATAGTGCTAGTAATTGTAAAAAATGTCACTTTTCTATTTAAATAATAATTCCAATCAAAAATTTAAAATTTTATACAAAATAAGAAGATAAATATTTGATTCATCTAAAAACATAGTTATAGATCATAAGAATGTAGTGATGTCTTGTGGATTTACAGTAATTAGTCAACGCTTTATAATAAATAAAAGTAATTTGAAAATATGAAAAACTATTATGAACTAGTGATCACTCCAGTGATGAACACTCCAGTGATCTAATAAAAGAAAAATATATAATTATTGTTAAAAAAAAAACAATTTAAACATAAATTTATAATTAATGTTATGATTATTCATTTAATTGCCACCAATATTTTCTTGATCCTCAATCAACTCTATGATTTTTTTCCGTCAGTTTTTTTTTTTCTAAAGTTTTCTGTTTTTCTTTTTGTTTATCTTTTTATTTTTTTTTTTCGAATTGGTAAAACCATCCTACGTTATAGATAATCATACAAACTTAAAACAATCGGAACACAGCCTGAATATATAAATATATTCAACCTTTCCAGAGCTATATAACAATTACCGAGTCTTTTTAGGACTAACAAAACAAATCTCATGTGAAATTTGTCAGTTATTTAATAGCTTTCAGTCCACCTTCGTGACACTCTACAAAAACCATAAATATAACATTGTTTTTAAGATGTCTTTCCATTAAGTTTGAAATTGCTGTGATCAATTTCATAAACATTTTGAGCCCCATGAGGGGCCATTATGTTTTTCATTTTTGGACATACCATAAAATAAGTTTCATCACCATTGGAAACAAGAGTCGGATCTTTTAATATGTTTAAATATTTAATTTTTGATAAATAATCATATATTTCATTCAACCATTTTTTAATATTACTCTCACTTACACAAGAGCTGGCTTTAGTTGCTCTTTCTCAATTTTTCAATAAGAATCGGATTCCTTTCAAGAAAGGCTTTATACCACCCATTTCCTAGAACATTGCCACAAAAAGGATTTTTATTTTACTTTGATCCAAAAACTCTTTGACAATAGGTTGTATTAGATGGTCCTAATCTTTCTTCTAGGAAATCCTCTCCGTTGACAATCAATTATCCAACGTACTAGGTCCTCTTCTGCATTGCATACTAATACAGGATACGGACCTGTAGTAGATTTGATGAATGCATCACTAATTCTAAATTGAATTGTTGGTTTGGGAATACCATACTTTTTTGAAGCTATGCATTGTGACATCCCATTTTAAACTGCATTAATAGCATCTTCAATTTGATTATCTGTATATTTTTTTATAAAACTGGTAAATAACTGGCATATTTCACACGAGATTTGTTTTGGTAGTCCTAAAAAAACTCAGTAATTGTTATAGGAAAGGTTGGATATATTTATATATTCAGGTTGTGTTCCGATTGTTTTAAGATTGTACCTTTTCTTACGTTTGTCATTTTATGTATATTAACACCAGAGTGTTTAACCTAGAAATAAATAAATTAGTATTTTCACTAACTACAATAACAAATACATAAATAAATTCAAGTAAAATAGATTTTTCATTTTTAATTGCCTTAAAATTGTGTACTGAATATTTTTCTTGTCCTCTTATTTGTAGGTTAAACACTAGTGTTAATATACATAAAATGACAAACGTAAGAAAAGGTACAATCTTAAAACAATCGGAACACAGCCTGAATATATAAGTATATCCAACCTTTCCGGAGCTTTATAACAATTACTGAGTTTTTTTAGGACTACCAAAACAAATCTCGTGTGAAATATGCCAGTTATTTACCAGTTTTATAAAAAAATATACAGATAATCAAACTGTCACATAGTTACTCTAACGTCAAAATACTAATTGGTCGGATGACCTATCACTATAAAAACTGTTTATCGTGCGATATTTATTGTCTTATCATATTTTTCACAGTCAGTACTTTATTTTTATCAAAAAACTTTTTATTTTGATAATTTAAACCTGTATTCATTTACAAATACCAAAAATCAGCACAAAAATCATTATTAAATCATGAAAATATCTAGTATAGTAAGGTTACTTTTTGTAAATTTCTGTCTAAAATGACGTAAATCTCGGACTGCTCATCTTATTAATTAAATACACACATGAAACTTTAAGTTATAACAAAGTTATGGGTTGTATCCAATACAGAAAAGAATATAGAATTTTCTTCTGTTAATAAACAATTATGTCACCAAAAGATTGTCTTATAGTTATATAGTTTTCAAATTATGACCAATCACTACCTACTGACCAACAACTGTACTATTTACCCCTATCTGATACTTCCACACAATGTTGTGTCAATTTTTCAAAAATTATAATTATTATTTATAAAATGTAAATTTATATTATTACCTACCACAACATTTGTTCCTAATATCAGTGGAATTATAATTACTGTACACGTTTTGATATAATTAATTATGAGCAGGTTTAGAAATAGGTATCCAGGTCACCAGTATATTGTTTATAAAAGCTACTAATGTTTATAATTAATATTAGGTACATTAAATTAATTAATTTTATTAAATTAATTTTATTAAATTAATTGATTTTTATACTAAAATGATACCAATAAACAAAAAATAATTTAGGATTTTAACAAAATTTGAATTTAAGATTTTACAATATTAATAATATAATAATAATAATTAAGTATTACTTACAAATTTCAATACGTTGATTTTGTTGTTGGGCACTACGTTGTCATTAATTATAAAAAAAAGAAAAACTAGAACTAGTTTTGTAAATATGTTTTTGGCTTCCTGAATTGTAAAGCTAGCTTTGACATCGTGTATACGTCCAGCGAAAGTAGATTTTTATATACAATGTTGCTAAGTACGGCTACGATGCGGTAAAGTGACCAGTAAATTTTAACCTTTCAGGGACACTTACAAAATAAATTAAGTATAAGACAATAAAATCTAATATGAAAAACGCTACTTGACACCATATTTGTCACGATAATGTGGAAAATAAGAGTGATTTTTTTAAATTTTACTGTGCGTCTGACATTTGGAAAAATGACATATTATGTACCTAATAAATTTGAATTAGTAAAAATGTCAAAGTTTGTGAGTACCAACATTAAAAAAATAAATAATTTCAAATATTGTAATTAATCTAAATCTATTTGTTTCTTAAATAATAATTGTCGGCCAAAAAATCTTATACAAATTTCGTGCGGAAATGATTTTACAATGCTCCAGCAAATGGGGAACTCGTAAAGTCAATGTTTCCGCACTCTAATGAAAATTACTATTTCAATTATTATAGAAACTTAACATTAAATAAACGTTTGGAGATTAGTCTTACTAATAGCAATTAAAAATATATATTTTAAGTCGACAGTACTCATTGTATATAATATATAGGGTTACTATAAAAGAAATAGAC
The DNA here is from genome assembly GCA_944588485.1 of Phosphuga atrata. Lineage (NCBI taxonomy): Eukaryota > Metazoa > Arthropoda > Insecta > Coleoptera > Silphidae > Phosphuga > Phosphuga atrata. The sequence continues at coordinate 8,988,404 of OX155909.1, forward strand.
ATCTTTGCTATTGTATAAAACAAAAGTTATTTGTGATATTGACATGCATTTTGCGCTGTCAGATTGAGGAACTGTAGAAATTTCGATAGTACAGTTGGTAGTACTGCGCAAGCATACTAGCTAGGATGGCAGCAAACTCTACTGAGAAAGCATATTGCGTGCTTGAATTTGCCAAAACCAATTCCGTAACTGTTGTCAAACGACATTTTCGAACACGTTTTGGAAAATCACCACCTACTAGACAGTCGATCTACGATTGGTACAATAAATTTGAAACGACAATTTGTTTATGTAAAGGCAAAAGCCCGGGAGGACCTCGTGTATCAGAAAAAAACAGTGGAACGTGTTCGAGCTGTTTACCAACGAAGTCCACAAGATTGGGCAACACGTGCAAGTTTGCAACTACAAATTCAGCAACCAACTGTGTGGAAAATTTTACGTAAACGACTAAAACTGACGCCTTACACATTGCAGTTGGTACAGCATCTACGTGAAGATGACAATCTTAAACGTAAAGATTTTTGCAATGAAATCCTGCAACTTAATGAAGAATATGAGTTTTGCGAGCGGATAATTTTCCGTGACGAGTCAACGTTCCACATAAGTGAAAAGGTGAATAAACACAACGTCCGAATATGGGGGACTGAACCTCCGTGAGTGTTGGTGGAGCATTTGCGTGATTCTCCAAAAGTGAATGTGTTCTGTGCTGTATCTCGCACAAAGGTATATGATCCTTTCTTTTTTGAAGAAAACACAGTAACGGGAGCTACATATCATCAAATGTTGATCAATTGGTTGATGCCTCAACTGCATGAGGACGAGGGGAACTTTATCTTCCAACAAGATGGAGCGCCTCCTCACTGGCACCGTGTCGTTAGAAATTGCTTAATAGGCCAACAGCTGACAACCGCGTTCTCGTTTTTCTATGGGGATTTGTGAAAGGCCTGGTTTACGTCCCTCCGCTTTCTAGTGATTTAGATGAGTTAAAACAAGGCATCACGACAGCTGTGGAAAGTGTCAATGCAGATGTGTTACACCGGGTTTGGAATGAACTAGACTATCGCTTTGATGTGTGCCGTGTGACAGGAGGAGCCCATATTGAGCACCCATGAGTTCCTAAAGTAAACTTTAAGAAACACTGTGTAAAATAGTTTAAACGAATTCATAATAACGTTATTAGTTTTGGATTAATAAAACATTGAAAGTATCTATTTCTTTTGTAATAACCCTGTATTATTAACCCTGTATTAAGTAGAGTTATTGTTAAAGAATCCTCATTTAAACAATCACACAACAATCACACTATACGTTAATAGAGAAGACTTTTCTTTTATTCCTTCCCAATGAAATATTTTAAATTCTTTTCGGCCTCATTGGGCTATTGTATTCTCACACATTGTTCCATTAATGCAAATATTAATAAGACTTCTTCTATTAGTTTATATTTTCTTCTTCTTTAGAGTGTTTTTAGACTTTGGAGACTGAGGCGGGGTCTGCTGCATGGCTGACCGTCGCCATTTGGCACGATGGTGGATCTGGTCAAGGTGTAGGTCTGCAATGTGCGTCTTCCCGACCTCCTCAGTCTTCCCGTTTATCACCGACTTGCAATGCAAAAGTCCTCTTGACTACAGTTGTTTCCACTGCTCATAGTACGTGGCCGTAAAAGCACAGAAGGCTCTCCCTTAAGACTAGTTCGGACTAGGCTAGTAATTTAGTAAAGTAGCGAGTAATTTAGTGGCTAAATGTGTGCGAACTACAAAAATAGTCAAGTAGTGAATGATAATGAATTAGTAGTGAATGATTAAGTCGAGTCGATCCATTTTACTCTATTTTTATCGGGCGAGTAGCGCCTCCCACCACGCGTCCGTGCTCACTGTGTCGCTCAATGTCGTTTCGCACTTCTCCATCGAATCGCACTTCTCAAAAGGGTATCTTTACGCTGAATTTGATAAGGTATTTTCGTTAACAGAAAATATATTCACTTGAATACATACAGTTGAAAACACTTTCAACTTTCGGACATTCTCAAACTATCGAAGTATTCTTTGGACACCACTCAACCGAAGTCATTTAGACCCATTAGTCTAACATCTTTTATGTTAAAGACAATGGAAAAGGTGATTGATAATTACCTTAGGACTATAGTGCTGGTAGGTACACCACTACACAGGAGTCAGCATGCTTACAGAGCAGGGAAATCCACAGAAACCGCCCTGTATCAGCTGACAAACGAAATGGAAGCAGCACTAGAGATAAAGGAAGTAGCGATATGTGCCTTCTTGGATATAGAGGGAGCTTTTGACAACACCTCACACGAGGCTGTCAGGGCGGCCCTCGAAAGAAGGAATATCGGTCTTCCCGTATTTCCAGCACTATCTATCAATACTTCCCGTATTTACAACTATTCTATAGCTTCGAGCACTATCTCAAAGTGGATGGGAGAAATGCTGAGAACTAGAACGGCGGAGACACAAGTGGGAAAAGACACCATTAAGATCTCCACAACTCGAGGGTGCCCACAGGGAGGTGTACTATCACCGCTAATGTGGAGCCTGGTAGTTGATCAACTACTGGTTAGGCTAAACGACCTAGACATCAAATGTCAAGGTTACGCCGATGACATAGTCATAATGGCCAGAGGAAAATTTGAGGGAACGCTCTGTGAAATTGTTCAGAGAGGCCTCAAAGTAACTAGTAGATGGTGTCAAACAGTGGGATTGAGACTCAACTCGAGCAAAACCACGGTGATACCATTTACTAGAAGCAGAAAACTAAACTGCCTACATCCCATACTCATAGATGGGAAGGCAGTAGAATACCAACAGGAGATAAGGTATCTGGGTATCACACTAGATAGCAAACTCCTATGGAATAGATACGCTGAGGCAGTGGTAGGTAAAGCCAAACGCGCCCTAATGGTGTGCAGAAATCTGGCAGGAAAAACGTGGGGTTGTAACCCCACTATCCTGCGATGGATGTACACCATGATAGTGAGACCTGCAATCACTTATGGGGCAGTTGCGTGGGGAAGTAGAATCAAGCTGGCCTCTATGAAGAAACAGCTTGAGAAGATTCAAAGACTGTCGTGTGTCTGCATCACGGGGGCGATGGGGTCGTGTCCGACAGCAGCATTGGAGCTGCTGCTGGATCTGACTCCGCTGCACCTTGTGGTGGAGAGCGCCGCCAGATCGGCGATCGTAAGGTTCAACAAGGAAGGAATGGGCAGAGGCAAAATAATCGGGAGCAGAGACCGAAACAGCCTCGCTGCCAAGATCCCCTGGCTGGAAGTACCAAAAGACGAAATGGTATGCAAATACCACTTCGAGAAAAACTACACAGCAATGTGTAGTAGTAAAGCCGATTGGAGCGACGAATCCTCAGCATACCACATAGAGCAAAATGCCATCAAGTGGTATACAGATGGTTCGAAGACAAAGGAAGGCACGGGTGCAGGAGTGTTTGGACCTCGTACCAGATACTTCGAATCCATGGGAACATCCCCAAGTATCTTCCAAGCAGAGGTACACGCAATCGAAAGATGTGCACAGTTTAACCTCGACAGGAATTACCGCAAAAAACGAATTGCTATCCTGTCAGATAGCCAAGTAGCCATCAAGGCCATTAGCTCATACACCATCAGATCCAAACTGGTATGGGACTGTGTGGGGAAGCTGAACAAGCTTGGCAGGGATAATAAAGTAACGCTATACTGGGTACCAGGACACACTGGTATAGACGGAAACGAAGAAGCCGATCACCTAGCAAACAAGGGATCCAGTAGCCCCTTTATAGGTCCGGAACCCTTTTGCGGTATGAGCGTGAACACCATCCGCAAAAGTTTAGATGAAGAAATAAGAGGAAAATGGATGAAAACCTGGGAAGAACTTCCAGGGCTAAGGCAATCCAAAGTGATGCTGGGATCTTTTAACCAGAAGAGAACTAAAGCTTGCCTGAAACTAAGCAGGAACAAGCTCAGAATTCTGACAGGAGCCCTGACGGGACACTGCAGACTTAGGAAACATCTCAAGGCCCTAGGCCTAGAGGAGGATGATGGATGCAGATTCTGTGGCTCAGCAGAGGAAACCCCCATACATCTGTTCAAAGACTGCGGAGCATTACTCCGCAAGAGACAGATGTACCTTGGGGCTCACTGCTTGAACACAGAGGAGCTGCAGGCCTTGAATCCCACCCAGATCCTGAGATTCCTAAAGGAATCAGGATTAGAGGAGGCGCTCTAAATGGGTAAGTACACCAACATTTGGAGGAGGAGGGTGGGGTACAATAGATCTATAAAGGTCGCAGTACAAGTCGTCACCACCATATCTACAATCTACAATCTTGAGATCTTTCAATGCTAATTCCTTCAGAAGACAATTAGTAGCTCGTAGTTCATCTTCTATCGATCCATTTTCGTACCCATAACTTCTTTTTCTTAATCACACAAATTTGCTCATCAACCTCTTCTAAAATAGTCATTACGATTAGCTTAATCAGTTTATTCACTCTATTGCGTTGCAGCCTGTTCATCTTGCAAAACACTTGTGTACTGTACTGGACCATAATGCGAACGATTTCTGTGCAGTAGCAAGTAATTTAGCCACTAAATTACTCGCTACTTGTAGATTGTAGATATGGTGGTGACGACTTGTACTGCGACCTTTATAGATCTATTGTACCCCACCCTTCTCCTCCAAGTGTTGGTGTACTTACCCATTTAGAGCGCCTCCTCTAATCCTAATTCCTTTAGGAATCTCAGGATCTGGGTGGGATTCAAGGCCTGCAGCTCCTCTGTGTTCAAGCAGTGAGCCCCAAGGTACATCTGTCTCTTGCGGAGTAATGCTCCGCAGTCTTTGAACAGATGTATGCGGGTTTCCTCTGCTGAGCCACAGAATCTGCATCCATCATCCTCCTCTAGGCCTAGGGCCTTGAGATGTTTCCTAAGTCTGCAGTGTCCCGTCATGGCTCCTGTCAGAATTCTGAGCTTATTCCTGCTTAGTTTCAGACAAGCTTTAGTTCTCTTCTGGTTAAAAGATCCCAGCATCACTTTGGATTGCCTTAGCCCTGGAATTTCTTCCCAGGTTTTCATCCATTTTCCTCTTATTTCTTCATCTAAACTTTTGCGGATGGTGTTCACGCTCATACCGCAAAAGGGTTCCGGACCTATAAAGGGGTTACTGGATCCCTTGTTTGCTAGGTGATCGGCTTCTTCGTTTCCGTCTATACCAGTGTGTCCTGGTACCCAGTATAGCGTTACTTTATTATCCCTGCCAAGCTTGTTCAGCTTCCCCACACAGTCCCATACCAGTTTGGATCTGATGGTGTATGAGCTAATGGCCTTGATGGCTGCTTGGCTATCTGACAGGATAGCAATTCGTTTTTTGCGGTAATTCCTGTCGAGGTTAAACTGTGCACATCTTTCGATTGCGTGTACCTCTGCTTGGAAGATACTTGGGGATGTTCCCATGGATTCGTAGTATCTGGTACGAGGTCCAAACACTCCTGCACCAGTGCCTTGCTTTGTCTTCGAACCATCTGTATACCACTTGATGGCATTTTGCTCTATGTGGTATGCTGAGGATTCGTCGCTCCAATCGGCTTTACTACTACACATTGCTGTGTAGTTTTTTTCGAAGTTGTATTTGCATACCATTTCGTCTTTCGGTACTTCCAGCCAGGGGATCTTGGCAGCGAGGCTGTTTCGGTCTCTGCTCCCGATTATTTAACTCTGCCCATTCCTTCCTTGCTGAATCTTACGATCGCCGATCTGGCGGCACTCTCCACCACAAGGTGCAGCGGAGTCAGATCCAGCAGCAGCTCCAATGCTGCTGTCGGACACGACCCCATCGCCCCCGTGATGCAGACACACGCCAGTCTTTGAATCTTCTCAAGCTGTTTCCTCATAGAGGCCAGCTTGATTCTACTTCCCCACGCAACCGCCCCATAAGTGATTGCAGCTCTCACTATCAGGGTGTACATCCATCGCAGGATAGTGGTACTCGCTACTTAGAACGACAAGTCTGATGACACAGCTATATATTTTTAATTTGAACCGGTCTGTAAATCACAGAAGATACCAAAGTCCGTTATTTAAGGACCGTTATTTATGAGGTTGGTTGTTTCTGGTAAAAGGCTACCGTCCTCGGCAATTCGATACCGTCGATGTCAATGATATCCCTCTCGTATGTGTCTGTGAAAATCTTTAAGGCGGTTTTTGCATCGTTCAACTTGTCGAACCTCTAACCTAAAATTCTTTGTTCTCAATGGTAACCATATATCATCGGCATAAGTCCATCTCAGGGAACTGGTTTCAAAAGATCTTCGCTAATGAAAGCCGATCCCTGTTTATATAATTATCCACTATTTAGACACATGTGCTTTTTCATGGTTCTCACAGGTCAATTGGATTCATATGGTTTACGAAGTGTTAAATATATCATTCCGTTAGAATCTCGGAATAGCTTATGAAGCCGGTGAACAAACTTATATAGGTCATATTGCTACGATACAAAAAGTGTTCTTTCAGGAAGATATAAACAGAAAATTTCGTTCGCTCTTGCGGAACATACTAACATCGGCCACTGGATGAGCTTCAGAATATGCAGGAAAGCCATAGAAATGAAAAAAAACGAGGCCATAGCTTGAATACCATAGACGAATCCCTTTAGCATGGTGACCAATTGTATCAACCATAAAAATCCATTGAGGGTTGCTTAATGGTCAAAAGTATAACGTTTATATGTATGCACAAACTATAAAAGTATACATTTTCCGGACCGAGTCGGACGTATATCTCCCTTGAAAACGACGGATATCACTTGAGTTGAGTCGAAACGTCAAGAAATTGGTTATTTCTATACTCGGAACGGATCTACTACGAGTATGATGCAGCTGTACTACGAGGGGTGCGTTCCACCTGGAGCCCACAACGCCCAAAACATCAATTTAGCCGTTCCACTTGACGATCGCGGCGAATACGTCACTAATGACGTCATTATTTTCGCCCACAACGACCCAGCTGAAAAGCTGGGTCGAAGTGGTCGTTCTGCAGAAATTCCGCGCGATTTTTTAAATTCAAATATGGAGATGCAGAAAATTTCTCTGCATGATGCAAATAGTAATATTTTAGTGGAAGCTTATGTTTCTGCTACGGAATATGAATCTGCTACGGAAATTCTATAGTTAACCTGCTTATTATTTTTATTATGCGAAGGTGTCACATATGTGCATATTTTAGCTTCTTTATACAGATGGACTCAGCCTTCAGTATTACTATTACTGGAAACGTACAAATCTATGGAGAATACCCTCCATAGTGGGAAATTGTCCCAAAAAAAAGTTTGAGAGAAAATTTCAATAGAAGTTTCGAAGAAAAGATATTTTGTGACAGGACTGCGCATTTTGTGACAATGCTCTTCCAAGCTTCGGAGTTTAAAAAAAAACATTTTATAAAATTCATAAATGGTATAAATACTTACATATAAAAGGGTTTAGAGTATAATCTAGATATCATATTTTTAAAATGTAGAGCGTAATTAATATACCTAATACCAATAATACGTGGCCTGAGCTTCGCGATTGCCCAACCAATATTCAACTGGTTCAATCAACGACATTTTGATTATATCCTTTACTGCAATTGATAATTGTTATATACATTATTGCAATTGAATATAAAAACTCAACTGTGTTGTTTACACTACCATTTCTAATGTTTTCATCGCCATTTGTAATGTTGGCATTAGTGAACGCTCAAAACGCTACAAAATCCATTCCACTTGGGATTTCGATTGTAACGCCCTCGAGCAAGTGGAACGGGATAAACCGCGGTTGTGAGCGTGAGCGTTGTGGGCGCCAAGTGGAACGCATCCGAGGTATGATGGACAAGGGACGCGCCGAGGTGCCGCGTCGAGGTCCCTTGGACGCGCCGAAATATTGTGGGGGTACGGAGAACAATGTTAATCTCGTCGAGACTATATGCATTCTCTGGCCGGTATATTTATATCATTTTTATATTAAGTAATATAATATGATCTTAAAAGTTGATATATAATCGACTGTCGACTCAAAGAGAGTAATATAGAAATTTTACCGAATTAACTAACAATTTTAGTTATTATTTATTATTTTACACTCATTATTTGGCTTTCCATATTAATATTATAACTAATAATTATTGAATTTCAATAAACCTGGTTTTCGAGGAGAACTATATTTGGGGGATCGTTAGCCAACGTTATTGTTTAATCTAAATTCAAGCCTTTTATTTTCTTTACAGTTCCAGAAATTATACAAAATTAGTAAATAATTAGTGGCGTCCCTCTGAAATAATATTAGTTTTGTGCAAGTTCGTTTTCGAACGAAAATAGGTCAGATAATGTGTAGGTTCTGACTTGCAAAAGGTCAAGATAGATTTGTACAGTTCAGTTTCCTAATTAATATCCCTAGTTTACGACCTTGAGCGACCGCTGCTCCCGTCGCCATATTGTAAAAATGGTCCCGAAACCAGTTTTTAGAGAATATCTTCTCTTCGGCGTCACCTTGGTCAAAAATAGCTATTCAAAAAAGAGCCTGAAATTTATTGCAACTTTTGTAAGAAACATTTTTCAATAAGGTGAATAGTTCACGAGATACAGCGGAGTTAAGCTCAGCTATTCTCTACAATTCGCAAATTTGCTACAATTTTTTAAATACCGAATTCTTAATACGTTCTACCATTTTTTATTCATCTCCACCATGAGGCTTTTTTCATACCCAGTAGGACTAATCCACGATTCGTTATTTACAGTAGTTTTTTCTTCCGTTAGACTCTAGGACATCGAAACGAAGAAAATTCAACAGATACACTTTCGTGTAAATCATTCCAGGTTCTCACGAAAGATTATCTTTCCGAGGAACACCAGTGTTCTGCAGATCATAGTTTGCTAAACCCCGTCCTAGATGGTCCAATACCTTATTGCAAATTCCTTTCTTCCTCTTCCAAGTTAATATTTCTTCGTTTCTCTTCGTTGACTTCTTCCACCTCCTGTACCAATAATTTAGCAACGGCCAGGTTTTCATTCTTGTCGTTGTCGTCATTTTCTTCACCAGAGCCCGCAAAAATATCTGCTGTTTTTAGACGCGTCTTCATGGCAGCATGTGCAGTTAAGAACACGTCTGTTATCCTTATTTTCTTCTACCCACAACCTCGATCGTATCCCTTCTTGCAGCTGTTGTGTATATCAAACCAAGCCTGAACTTTGTGGTAGCTCCGACGGGAATGTTGCCGTGCAGCTTCTTTTGTAGGGGGTAATGCAGCAAGACTTAATTTACACCACGTCACAAATCTTGCTAAACTTTGATAACGTAGGGAGACCAATCTAATGGTGTTTGAACGGCAACAGCAGGAAAATGACTTCCTCAATTGACCCGGGCGATGTACAACTGAGACATAAAATGTGATGTGTGCGTGACGCTGCACCAGCACATTTTAGTCGCCAGGTACGTACGAGAGAGGTGGGATAGTTGATCCCTGTTTTGGTATTCTTTTAGTAATTCGAATTATGATAATAAATTTGAACTTTTTTCAACCAGACATGTAGCCTCGTTCCATACTATCAAACATGCACCTATGGTAGTAGGACCTTCTTATTTGTTGAACAAAAACGGCAAATCAGTTTTTTTCAAACTCCTGCGCAAGGATTTACTAACCCAGACCATGGGGATACTTGATCCTGGCGAGTGGGTTATTTGATCCCCGTGGATCAATCATCCCACCCCCCAAAGTTTCTACCATAAATTTTTAGACTAAATATGAAAACAGAAATAAACTAACTTTTAATTAGTTTTAATTGGCAAATAGAGAAGTAGTTATGAAAAAATGCTATTCAAGAAGTGGCACGGAATAAATGTCATGTGTTTTTGAAAATTTCGTCGGCTCCGGCATGTGTCAAACCAAAATTTCATCCCACTCGTTAAACATTTTGTCTTTTTTTGCTTGCCACTTCCACAGCCTGCCTTGTTTGCATAGCTTTTATTGTAGCCCCGGTTGCATTTATTTCTGTGATTTGTCCATGGTATGAAATGCCATTATAAGTAACAACTACGAATTCCAAAACTTCTTTTTTCAATGGGCTCAAGGGTCCTACCAGCTTCGCCATCACTGCTAGATTCCAGTTCTACCCCTGACTAAAACCCCTGACGAAGATTTAAATGACGGACATTCATCGGAATCAAATGAGGTGTCATCAGTTTTCATTGGCCGTGGAAAGAGTTGTCTCCTTGTTTTCATAGCTTTTTCTTTTAGCTTCTTCCTCTTTTCGGTGTCCGTGATCTTCGCCAACTTTTTATTGCAAAGTACTTCGATGGTTGTTTTTTCCGGCGTATCTGTCAGTGCGCCCTCGCTTTCTCCCTTTCGAAGATTGCGAACGAGGACCTGCCTTGGATTACGGCATTATATGAAAGTGTAGGTCATCGAAGGACCTACCAAAGGAGTGCTACTTGATTCCAGGATCAAGCATCCCTCAACTATCCCGATGCAGCAATTTTTTCGAAAATTGAAAAAAACAGCAACATGTCAAGCAATTTTGGTATGGAAACAGTTGCTAAATACTAATACTAATATTTTAAATAGCCAAATACACACAATATTGCAGAAATATAAGCAATAAATCATAAAGTACAAGTACCAAAATTGAGGTGCCTTACCGTGAATGCGTATAAACAAGTAGGGTCATGGAAAAAATCAAATTTTCAAAATTAAAAGCAACAAGTTATTGCTCATAGATGAGGTAAACAAGGTTTAGTAGCCATCATGGCCGCTACCCGGGAGGTGGTGGTGGCTCTGATAGTTAAGCACTTGGCTTCGAGTCAGAGAGCGCGGGTTCGAATCTCACGCTGAACTAAAGCAGTAAAAATTAAAAACTAATGGCTGCAACCCACCACACTCAATTCCCCAATCCGGATTAGGCAACCGTGGGGTCTCAATGTCTACAACCTTCTCTGGAAAAATGTGTCGTTCGGATTCGACGTTAAACGGCTAGGTCCCCCATATCCAATCTTAGTGCTGAGGTTGATATGTGGCAGAGAAGAGGCCGGTGCCCAGCAGTGGGACATAAAAAAAGGCTAAAAGAGATGGCCGCTACCCAATTTGACCAGCAGAACAAAAATAAAGTCCTTGCAAGCCTCAATTTTAAAATGGGGATCATGAATCCCACATGATCAAGTATCCCTCTTCTCCCCTATATGTCTCTATGCGAGGTATCCTCATAAATGGATAGGCAGGAACGGTCCGATACCGCACCCGGCCCGTTCCCCAGATCTGAATCCCTTGCATTTTTTTATATGGGGTCATCTGAAAACCATGGTGTACGAAACTCCAGTCAGAGCACTTGAGTAGCTTCTGCCACGTGTAACAGTTAGAAATATGCCCACCCTTTATGGACGCGCTTGTCGTTAAAATTTTTTTATTTTTTTATTTTATTTTCCAAAGTGACTCCACTCAAAACGGAAGGACAGAGGGACCGCCAGCGATGGCATTACTGCCTCTGCCCACCCTTCGAATAAAAATACAACAGTATTTACACGAAAGTAAAAAAAGTAAAGCAAAATATGCTATACAATAGCATTTACAATTGCAACAATTACAACACAAGTAATAAAAAAAACAAAAACAGAGACAAACAAAAAAAAAAACAAGAAAAAACTCTACCGCCCTTGTTCCCACACAGGCAACTCCTTAGCCCGCATGACTGTGGCCGCGAATCGGCTTAAGGCCGCCCACACGCCCCGCCCCACCTCGCCGGCGAGGCCACCCGCCACGGCTTCGACCGTGACTTCCCGTTCCAGGGCCGACGCCAGGGCCTGTCGCTCCTTCTCCCAACGCGGACACGCCACGAGAGTGTGCTCCGCGTCGTCGCGCACGCCCTCTCCACAGGATATGCACCTGTCGTCTGGGGCTTTCCCAATCCTATGGAGATACGCTCGGAAGGACCCGTGTCCGGTAAGAAGCTGGGTGAGAAAGTACGAACCCGCGTCATCCAGCCCTCGCCCCATCCACCGAATTAAATCAGGGATGAGACGACGAGTACACGCGCCGTTTCCGCCACGTGACCACCTCTCCTGCCAGCAGGCAAGTAGTTGCTCCCGAGCAGCCCTCCTTGCCTCCCCGCGGTTCCCACCAGAAGTTCTTGCGTCCCTCACCGACGCGCGCTCCATAACAAGGAGGTCCGCGGGAGGAATCCGTGATATGACCTCCAAGGCGTCACTGCTGCAAGCCCGTGCGGTAAGCCCGGGCGACCCTGATGGCCACCGGGCGTAGTGCCCGTCGCAAACGCTCCCTGTTACGAGCGTTACCCCTCACCGCCGTTGCCCACACCGGTGGCGCGTATAGGAGTCTACTAGTGGCCACACTGGCCATAAGCCTCCTCCTACCCTCACCAGGCCCGGAGGCCCTCGGCATGAGACGCGCCACCTGTTGTGATGCGAGTGCCGCGTTGCCGGCGGCATGGCACACGTGTAATCCCCACTGACCCGCCTGGAGGATCACACCGAGGTACCGAATCGACCGTTCGACCGGTATCTTCTCTCCCAAAATTTCAATCTCCAGAATGCCTCTGCCTGACCTTCTAGTGGAGAGCAGGGCCGCCTGTGTTTTAGAGGCGACGAGCTGAAGGCCCGCCGTCTCCATCCACTCCCGAACGAGTTTCCCCGCGCGCGTGACCCTGAGACGCAGCATATCCCAGCACCTGTCTGTGAAGACGAGTGCCAGATCGTCTGCATATGCCACAATACCCACCCCTGTGGGCAGTAACCGTCTCAGCGTCCGCAGAAGGCCGTCATAGGCGACATTCCACAAGAATGGTCCTAGAACCGATCCCTGCGGAACCCCGGCAGACAACCCCCGCTCACGCCAGTTCTCCCCCTCGCGGTAATTGATGGTTCTGTCGCGCAGGTAATCGGCAGTAAGCCTCAGCAACGTGTCCGGTAGTTTCCAACGGGCTAGGGCCTCAATAACGAACCACCATTGTACCGTGTTGAAGGCATTGGCGACGTCAAAGCTGACGACCACACAATGCCCCCTGGTGCGGTACGGTCCGCTGTTGGCCCCCTCCGCGACACGAAGGACAGCCCGAATGGCATCCTCCGTCCCAACCCCTTTACGGAAGCCGAACTGTTCCGGAGAGTTGTCGTTTAAATTGTAGATAGTTCTATTTATGTCTGTAAATTTTATCAATAAATTCCGCCCCATTGCTTACTGGTACGGGTTACTGGTAAAACTTTTTTGTTTTTAGCGTTTTTGAACCTATTTGCATTAAATTTGTATTTATTTTGGATCATAGAATCAGCCCTGAAAGTTTGTTGTTGGAGTTCTGACATACCCTGTATAGTAAGGTAAATAGATTCATAAATATTGCTTATAATAATGTTAAAATATAAAAAAAAAACTGGAGATAAATAGACCAGTGAAGTAAACAGAAATAGAATAGACGCTGTATAAAATGAGAAAAATTGTATGCAAAGCTATTTTCTCCTATGAAATTTGAAAATTATGTCAATGATGATGAATGAAATCACTTAAAACATTTAAAAATACCCTTGAGCAAATAATATATCTAATGATTGATGAGCAACAGAAAATCTCAATAAAGCGATATTTAAAACACTATTACTTTAATATTGAGAAGTTGATGCAAATTTGGATAGCAGTGGTGGCTTGTTCTTCATATTAGTAAAAATATTAACAGTATAATAAAAATCCTTACATGTTGCCAATCTTCTGCGTCTTCACGATTTTCTTGTCGTGTAACTTTGACTTCTTCGACAGATTTAATTTGTTCTTGGGCTTTTTTATATAAGGGACTAGGTCCAACTTTTACGAATTGTAAAGGATTTGTAGCAGGTTTTGGAGGAGGAGGTTTGGTAATACGACATTTTGTTGCTGAATATTCTGTGTTTGACGCCTAAAACAAAATAACAAATTATTTATTGCAGATTATTCTGACTCTTTAAATGTGGAACAATAAACAATAAAATATGTATAAAGATGACAAAATTTACTGGTAAATTGGTGACACTCTCTAAAAAAATTAAATTAACAAATAATGCCAAGCTATAAGCAATGGTATTATAACGTTACGTTACCATGTGTTGTATCCCAAACATGTTTAGTAAATTATTTAAATTCAGTTTGAATTTCGATAATTTAGAACGAATATAAAAATATTTTTATTGCATAGAAAAAACTGAAATCAAAAATACTGTGAATAAAAACGACATATGAGTGAATATTTTAAATTAAAATATAAATAGATATTAAAAAAGTGTGATAGGAATACAGAGTGGCAGTATCGAAGCAACCGATGAACGTCATCAAAAATTCTCATATATCCTCAAAAATCCTATACATATATATATATATATATATATATATATATATATATACATATATAATAGAAATATAATATAATAATATTAATATATATAACTATATATATAATTGAAAAATATCTGCTAGGATTCAAGAACATGTAGTTTCAATCAGACACAGAGACAAAGTTTCATCGGCTCTTGTCCAACACACAAACACCGGTCACTGGATGGACTTTAGAAATTCAAGGACTGTTGCACAGATTAGCCACGAAATGTCACGAGTATACAGAGAAGCCATAGAGATAGAAAAACGAGACTACTGCATAAACAAGAGAGACGATTCCTTGAGACTGCCCCCAGCATGGCGACCGATCATATCCACCCTCAAAATGCAATCCCAGACACCCCAGACTCATGTACGACCAACAAGACAAACAAACAACCGAACCGAAGCACCGCACACAACGCGCATGACCCGAAGCTAGACAGCTATAAGTAGTCACATCGCACGAACGAGCTCTCAGTATGCGTCTAACGGTTGACCCGCACGGACGCATCTCTTGAGAATGGCGAATGTTAGTTCGCCGAAACGTCGAGAATCCGGTTCTTTTCAGAGCCAACCCTCAGCATCAACGCGGAATCCCCGAGAAAACAATACAACATATGTATGTATATATATATATATATATATATATATATATATAAAACACTAAACAATCGATTATATTGGGCTCATAAAAATATTTTGGATTAAAATCCTCATATATCCTCAAAAATATATATATATATATATATATATATATATATATATATATATAGACATTGCAAGAGAAGAAAGAGAAAAAGGAAATACCGCAACAGTAGGGTATAAGAAGATTATAGTAAATGGTAAGGTACTTGAATGGGAAGATATTAGAAAAAAAAACTAGTAACAGGAACCGGAAGGGACAACAGGATGACGACACTTGCAAGGGACACGGACATGAGAAATAGTAGAATTAAGGGACTTAATATATTAGCGTGGAACCTGGCAGGGTTGAAGAAGAAAGTAAAGGTAGAGGATAGAAAAGCGTTTACGCAGTATATTCTGAAGTTCCATATCATAGGACTGACGGAAACGTGGATAGAGGAAAAAGACTGGGAAGAAATAAGAAACCTACTAGACTCATGTACGACCAACAAGACAAACAAACAACCGAACCGAAGCACCGCACACAACGCGCATGACCCGAAGCCAGACAGCTATAAGTAGTCGCACCGCACGAACGAGCTCTCAGTATGCGTCTAACCGTTGACCCGCACGGACGCATATATCTCTTGAGAATGGCGAATGTTAGTTCGCCGAAACGTCGAGAATCCGGTTCTTTTCAGAACCAACCCTCAACATCAACGCGGAATCCCCGAGAAAACAATACAACACACATATATATATATATATATATATATATATATATATATATATATATATATATATATATAGGATTTTTGAGGATTTTAATCCAAAATATTTTTATGAGCTCCAATATAATCGATTGTTTAGTGTTTGATATCCATGAGCAGCATGCGCGATTCCCCAAAAGAAATGGAATGCCGAACTTTTCCGACGATAATCAAATATAGTTGCAACTCGAAGTTGCATCCTCGAAAAATGCTGCTATATGTGCAATGAATGGAAATTTATTGCCTTTTTTAAGCTGTTTATGACTATGTGCGAAATATCATCCTACGAATTATCAAGGATCACTTATTAACTTATTATCCATTTGATAGAAAATCGCAGGGCAAGTGGCACATATAGCAGGATTTTTGGAGCAACTTCGTATATTGGTAGTCCTAAAAAGACTCAATAATTGTTATAGAGCTCCGGAAAGACTGAATATATTTATATATTCAGGCTGTGTTCCGTTTATTTTAAGTTTGTATGATTATGTATAACAGGGCTTCTTAAACTGTGGGTCGCGACCCCCAGGGGGGTCGCGAGACTACTGAAAGGGGGTCGCAAAGATCTGATACTTTCAATCATTATAAATAAAATTTTAAAATTAGTATACACACTACGTACAAATATAAATACAAATAAAAATCATACAAAATACTATTGTAGTTTTATTATAACTATTTTTTGAAAAAAGTGGCAATGCAAAACTGTTATGTAGGGCCTATAAATGAAAATATGGAAGTAGCATTTAAAATAATAAATACAACGCGCTCCTCGATTTTCAACTGAACGTTCGACATTGATGTCTGGCCGCCGGCGTCAGTGTTTGCAAGATAAGTTAGTGATTATAAGTACCCAGACGCCGCGTCGCCTTACAGCTTACACATACAATACGGAAGCATAATCAAGCTAGGCTAGGCGAATCGGCATATTATTTTTATAAAAGAATAATAAAAAAAATTAAATGAATGCTTCTTTTTCGGCGTCTTTGTGATACGGTGCCTTTGTGCGCTGCACACTTTGAACACGCCATGCGTCGGGGTTGATCTGATCGTAATTTGTTGTCATTGCACTGGTAAAGATTCGAGTGTAGTTATTTTTCTGTGTGTACTTCAGTTTGGACTCAGCTTTGTCTTCGTAGTGACATGTGTGTATTTACTGTGTAATTTTCAGTTGGTGTTTTTAATTATTACGTTAAAGTTCAACTACATTTTGTTTAATTATTTATTATTATTTAACCATCATGGATAAATGGCTAATTAAAATTCCAACTAATAAGTCTGCCACGCCGTCACAACCAAGTTGCAGTGCTTCAAATCCGACTTCTAGCAAAACAAAAAAAAGAAAATATGACGAATCATATTTGCAGTATGGCTTCACATGCTCTTCTCACAACAATGAAGAACAACCAGTGTGCTTAATTTGCAAAGAAGTTTTGGCTGCAGAAAGCACGAAACCGTCAAAACTGCAACGACATTTGAATACTAAACATGCAACGTTATCAAAAAAGCCAATAGAATATTTTGAGCGTCTTTTGCAAACATCAAATAAAGAAAAGAACACTTTGGAGAAGTATGTTACTTTGAATGATAAATATCTATTGGCATCGTATGAAGTTTCGTATTTGATAGCAAAAACGAAAAAGCCTTTTACTATTGGAGAGCAACTTTTACTACCTGCAGCTATAAGAATGTCTGAAATTGTTCATGGAAAACAGTATGCTGCTGAAATTAGTAAAATTCCATTATCAAATGACACTGTGTCCAAAAGAATTTCAGACATTAGCAATGATCAATTTCAACAGCTTCTTATGAGGCTTAAAGACAGCTCAAAGTTTGCAATACAAGTGGACGAGTCGACAGACATTTCAAAAATGGCACAGTTGTTACTTTTTGTAAGATATATTTATGAGGGAAGCATTCATGAAGATATACTGTTTTGTCGTCCTCTGGAAGGTCATACTCGTGGAAAAGATATATATAAAAAAGTAAATGAGTTTTTTGAAAAAGAAGGATTAAATTGGAAAAATTGTGTTGGTGTGTGCACGGACGGTGCTGCAGCAATGACCGGACAAGATCTTGGTTTTACAGCATTTGTTAAAGCTGGAAATGATCATATTACATTTACACATTGTATGATTCACCGAGAGGCACTTGTTGTTAAAAAAATTGCACCAGAATTAAACACTGTGTTTTTTGATGCAGTCAAAATCATTAACTTTATTAAAAGTCGAGCACTTAATAGTCGATTGTTTAAAAATTTGTGCATTGATATGGATTCGGATTATAAAAGTTTATTGCTACATGCTGAAGTTAGGTGGCTATCAAGAGGTCGAAGTTTGAAACGATTATTAACTTTAAAAGATGAAGTTCTTATATTTCTAACAGAGCAAAATTCTAATTTGGCCGATTATTTTCACGATAATTTATGGCTTCTCAAGCTATGCTATTTGGCAGATATTTTTGATAAAATCAATGATATGAATTTATCAATGCAGGGAGTCTGCGTTAATATGTTTATGTTAAAAAATAAACTTGAGGCCTTTGTTAAAAAAATTCTTATATGGAAGAACAGAGTGGAAAGTGGATCGCTCGAAATGTTTCCATTTACTGACGAGTATATAATTAGTAACAATATTTCAAAAAAAAAACCGGCCAAGTGCGAGTTGTGACTCGCGCACCGAGGGTTCCGTACAAACTTGTATAGTATAGTATTATTATGTAGATTATCAACATATTATGTAGATTATAAAGAAAAATTAGACGAAATATAATATATACAGGATGTTACGGGACTTAAGTATGTCGCATGTCGGTTATAAAGAAGCAAAATTTAGACATAATATATACCCTGTATATTTTATGTATATAAAGCGTACGTGATGAAATGCATAACGAATATAAACAAAGAGAATTCAAAATAAACATAGAATAGGACCTATCTGTATGCAACCCATATGCTTCTGGAGCCTGACAATACTACTACGACAACATTAGTGAATTTTCATAAGTTTCTAATAGTAAATTCGCATTTTTCTTGTAATTAAACTACATATTTACGGTTTTCAGATTTTTCCCTTGACATGTGCTGTAAGACACCACTTCTTGCCAAATTTCATGATTCTAGATCAACGGGAAGTACCCTATAGGTTTTGATTCCCTCGTGAAATCGCAAAATATGCGACATAAACGGTCATATCTTTTGATCGCGTTGACTTACAAGTTTGATTTTTTCACAGCTGAAAGAGACCGCAGACTCGAGTATTTGATACAAATTTCAACTTGTTACCTCTACGCGTTCCTGAGGAAAAGGTCTTGACAGACAGACAGACGGACAGACAGACGGACAGACAAACGGACAGACAGACAGACAGACAGACAGACAGACAGACAGACGGACAACAAAGTGATCCTATAAGGGTTCCGTTTTCGGTACGGAACCCTAAAAAGATACTCCTATAACAAAAATTATAGTTAATCATTTGAAGGATATGGAAGTTTACATGCATAGGTATTTTCCCAATGATATCGATACACAACAATGGATTTGCAATCCATTTTCAATTGAAATGGAAGAAATTAATTTTTTAAACTTAAAAGCACTAGAAGAATTTGCCGAATTAACAAGTGATACTACCTTGCGACTCAGATTTTCTCAAGTGCCTGTGCATGAATTTTGGATAGAAATCAAATCAGAATATCCCCTACTATCGGAAATGGCAATGAACAAATTACTGCCATTTTGTACAACATATTTATGTGAATCAGCCTTTTCCACATTAACTTACATAAAATCTAAATACCGTTCAACTTTAATAAACGTTGAAAATTTATTACGATCTGCACTAACTCAAATTGAGCCTAGATTTAATTATTTGTGTAAAAATAAACAATCACATTCGTCACATTAATATTGTTTGATGTTAATAATATGTTTTTATTAAAAAAATTGTTACAAAAGTTTATTTTTTCTATTGAATATATAGATACAGTTTTGTTTTCTTATAAAAAAATTGTTACAAAAGTTTATTTTTTCTATTGAATAAATATTTATATAGTTTTATGTCATTCTATTTATTGTGTTTTATTACGACCGATATCCCGTCAACGTTTCCAATTATATATATATGTGAAATGAATGGGTACGTATTCTTTAATCCTTATTTTATTTACATTGTAAAATAGTGCGATATTACATCTACGGTTAATATATATTTCATTATATGGAGAAGGGGGTCGTTTAAAATTTCCTAAGCTTGAAGGGGGTCGCTATATAAAAAAGTTTAAGGGGTAAGGCCACTGTAAATTTTTTGAAAAATCGATTTTTTTTTTATTGGCTTAAAAAATAGTTTAAACCCTCTAGAATAAGAAAAAAAAGGTCCTGTGCGAAAAAAAATTTGTTGTCCTTAGGAAATGAAGGTCGCCGCCAAGCGTGTCAAAACTTGCTCCGAAACGACTACCTGCGGTAATGATGAAAAGGGACGACACAATAGGTCCCCCCCCCATTGCTCCTAACCATCGGTATTAATGTTCCACGTGTCCTTTCGATCCTTTTGAGCATTATCAAGAAAAATTCCGTTAGTTTAGAGACAGCAAGCGCACAGTAAAGAGCGATTGATTCTTCATAAGCGACGATTTTTGCGTGTTTTTCGTGGTTTCTTTACAATTTCACTGTAAAATTTACGAACGTGTAGTTGAAATGAGTGCTCGAGTGTATCTTGGAAAAAAAGGTACGAAAACCTCGTATCCAACGCGGCGTCGGTCAGGCGGGAAGAAACAACCCTTGAATCAATACGAACGTGAGAGTGATGAGCCGGGCGTCAGTGCTTCGGCGAAAAAACTGAAGGACTGCAACGAAGAATTCGATGTTAATAGTCAATTCGGCTATAGAATCATCAATTTCTGCGCCGTTTTTGCCGTTATTGCCCAGCACGTGAAGTGCAAAACGTGCGGATCTGACATTGCGTTTCGAGAAAGAAGTCCTCGTGGTTTAGGATTCAAAATTGTAATCGTTTGCCCAAAATGTCCCGATGTAGATATTCCGAGTTCCAAATTCATTCAAAATGCATATGAAATAAATCGTAGAATCGTGCTTGCAATGCGACTGATTGGAATAGGATTACATGGAATCAAAAAATTTTGCGCGTTCATAGATTTGCCACGCCCAATTTTTCATTCATTTTATGATAAATTGGTCAAAACGATAGCAATCGCAACGAAAGCAGTGAGAGATGCAAGCATGTAGAAAGCAGCGCAAGAAGAGAAGGAGGAAAGCCAGAAAAATGGACAAACTGACGGAGTAACGGTTTCCGGTGATGGCTCATGGCGAAAACGCGGATTTTCATCGCTTTTTGGAGTCACGTCATTGATCGGCTGGTCATCTGGAAAAATAATCGACGTCGAAGTGAAATCAAAGTATTGCAAATCATGCGAGCACTGGAAGTCCAAAAACGGAACAACGGAATTCGAGGAATGGCAAATAAGTCACGCCGATGAATGCCAAGCCAATCACGAAGGATCATCGGGAAAAATGGAAGTCGATGCTGTCGTCGAAATGTTCCAACGCTCAGAAGATTTATACGGAATAAAATACTGCAATTATATCGGAGATGGCGATTCCAAAACTTTCAAAGGCATCGTGGATTCGAAGCCTTATGAAAATGTTGATGTTAAAAAAAAGAGTGCATAGATCACGTGCAAAAAAGAATGGGAACTCGATTGAGAAACTTAAAAAAAGGAACAAAAGGTCTCGGGGGAAGAGGAAAACTCACTGCCAAATTGATTGACGAACTAAGCATTTATTACGGCTTAGCAATCCGTCGAAATCCCTATTCCATCAAAAATATGAAAAATGAGATCTGGGCAACCCTTTTTCACAAAATGTCAACGGATGAAAAGCCTCAGCACGAAAAATGTTCGGAGAATTGGTGCAGTTGGAAGAAAGCGAATGCAGAAAATGCCTTGGATGCGTATCATCACAATCAGCCAATGAGTGAGGAGGTTTATCAAGCCATCAAACCCATCTACATGGAATTGAGCCGGGACGAGTTGCTGGAGCGTTGCTTGGGGGCCTATACTCAAAACAATAACGAAAGTTTCAACGCTACCGTTTGGAGTTTGGCCCCCAAAGCATACTCAAGCGGAAAAACTGTACTAGATATCGCGACGGATATCGCTGTTTGCATATTCAATGGCGGCCTTACCAACGTCTTGCAAATATTCAAGATGTTGGAGGTGGAAATTGGTGTACAGTTATATAATTTCTGCATCGAAAGCGACGCCAAACGCATCACGCACGCGGAGACATCTCTGAGCGACGCGGCTAAAAGTGCGCGCGCGCTCCAAAAATCAACCAGGAAAGACGAAGAAGACGAAAATTTGGCTATCGAAGGACAAATGTATGGTGCTGGGATTGCAGACTAACGGTAAAAAAAATTTTTAACTTCTTTTTTTAATTTTTTTCAATAAAAAACTATTCGCAAAACTTTAAACGCGTTTTTCTCGAAACATGGTTTTTCAAAATGGCACGCAGCATAACTCGAACAATTTTCATTTTTTTTACTTGAAATTTTAACCAGATGTGAACATTTACATTATCTTGAGAATGTCGATCGGAATTTTTAAGAAATTTATTTATTGATTTTTTATTAACAAAAAACTTGCCGTTTTTTTCGTCAAAAATCAATTTTTTTTTTCAAACGCACGCCAAATCCACAAAAATTGATACTTTTTAAAATCCGATCGACATTCTCTAGCTATAGCCCTCTAGATTAATGGTTTTTTTTTTTGTTCTAGATTCAAAAGTGCACCAGTGGTGCTGCGTGCCGCGGAGCCCTGGAAGCAAAACATGTCCCGGGAAGATAGCTGTGGAACCGCCATTTTTTTTTTTTTTTTACTGTTAAAATTTTTTATAATAAAGGTTAATGTATGCCTGATAACACCATTAAAAGTTTTTTTTCAAATACCTTCAATTTCGGGAGCAAAAAATTAGTGAAAAAACCTTTTTTTTTTGGGCCGTTACAGTGGCCTTACCCCTTAAGAAGCCCTGATCTATAACATGGGATGGTTTCAACAATCTCTATTTTATCAGTTCAATCAATTAACCTGCTAAGTTCATGTCTCTCTCACAAAATGTCAAAATTAAAAACATCTTGCCCTAGTCAACACATGGGTTTTCAAGTGAGTGGTTTGCAAAACTGTGCTGATGAGAGATAGATCTCGAAACGCGTCCACAGATGACTATCCACTTAAGGTAGACATGATCTTAAAAACAATGTTATTTTTATGGTTTTTGTTGAGTGTCACGAAGGTGGACTGAAAGCTATAAAATAACTTACAAATTTCACTGAGATTTGTTTTGGTAGTCCTAAAGAGACTCAATAATTGTTATAGAGCTCCGGAAAAGGCTGAATATATTTATATATTTAGGCAGTGTTCCGTTTGTTTTAAGTTTGTCGAGTATATTCGATTTTCGTCGGAAAAGTTCGGCAATCCATTCTTTTGGCGAATCGCTGATGTTGTTTCGATCGAAAATCGATTTTGGGGCTCTTTGTATTAAAGAAAATCGTGAGCAAACATAGTCAAACGAAGTTCTTCAACACCTAATGAAAAAAAAAACAATAAAAATAAAAAAAAATAAAAATCGATTTTGGAGCACCTTAAAAAATTTAATTAAAAAAAATTGTTGGTAAACATGGCCAAACCATGTTTTTTAACCTATAACTGGTGACCAGCGGTCTCACAGGCCGAGCGGCGTCAGCGAAATACAATTTCACCTCCTTCCTCGCGCTTTCTTTGTTATAGCGCCTGAGTAGCTTCGAGTTTTGTTGCGAATACGCTGTAGAGAGGGATAGTCGCGTGATATAGTCCCAAATCGGTAAGTTAAATCGATGTAAAGTTCGGCAACGGCCTCTCAGACCCTACCTCACCACTTAAGTGACTTTTTAACGTAATTTTGTAATTGTAGCGACCATAGGTCGCGCAGAGATAATCTATCCAAGAAAAGGGATTACTTTTACGATAGGGTAATTTTCCGTAATCTCACGAACAATATCTAAGTTTATATATTTACTTATTGATTATTTACATACAAATATTTTAATAGGGTCTTTTACGATGGGATTTATTTCCATAAACCCACAAACAATTTCTAAGTATAGATATTTCTAATAATTTACATTCAAGCATTTTATTTTGGGTCGTTTACGACGGGATTGTTTCTATAATTCCACAAACGGTTACGAATGCAGTAATGAACATTTTACAACCGGGCTTAGAGGAACAATACCCCACGAACGGCTTGGAATACCTGAAGATTTATATAAATACGATCACCCGGAAAACACAAATCACGTCACTTGCTCCTCCGCTGTCGCAAAATGAACACGTTTATTCCTACAACACCAAACGAAGCCCTCGCGGCAAGGTATTTCGACCCCGACTACTTGGACACTGTGGACGACAACCACCTCGACCAAATGATGAATTATATTACGCTACTGCTGCTGAAGAGACAAACCGCCAACGATAAACCCCAGGAAACCGCCGCCGAAAAAACAACCGATGCCGTCCCCGAGAAGACAAACGAAGCCGCCCCCGAGAAGACTAACGAAGCCGCCGCCGAAAAATCAAACGAAGCCGCCGCCGAAAAATCAAACGAAGCCGCCCCTGAAAAGAAAACTGAAGCCGATGCCGAAAAGACAACCGAAGCTGCCCCCAAGAAGACAACTGATGCCGCCCCCGAAAAGAAAACAGAAGCCGCCACCGAAAAGAAAACCGAAGCCGCCGCCGAGAAGAAAACCGAAGCCGCCGCCGAGAAGACAAACAATGCCGCCCCCGAAAAGAAAACTGACGCCGCCCCCGAGAAGACAAACGAAGCCGCCGCAGAAAAGAAAACCGAAACCGCCCCAAGAAGAAATACACCAATGGACACTCACAGCCCCACCGAAGCCGCCCCCAAGCGCAAACCCGACCAAGAAGAAGAGCAACCCATCACCATCAACGAGAAGACTAAACACATCAGGACCACAGGCCCCTGGAGAACAACCACAGAAGACGAAACACTGAAGAAGCCGAAAGAAAACCGACAACCACACCAGGACAACAAGACGCAACTACAGCCAAGCAAAGCCAAATGAAACCCAACGAAACACAGACAAACAAACAGACTAAAAAAAAAAAAAAAACACAACGACAACCAAACCCCACGACGGCGGCATAGCTGGGCGAAAAGCTCAAAACCGCCAAACCAGCACAGGACACATGAACACAAATCAGTCAAGGTAGGACAGTCAACTTGTGACAGTCATACAGTTACTTCAAGCGACACAAACCGACGTATTTTTACAGTTATTAGCAGTTATTACTTGCAATGAATATTTCCGAACCTCCAAAGAAGAAGCGTAGGGAGTCGGGAGTCAGAGATGTAGTGCCAAGCACTAGTAAACGGTTTGAAAATCCTCAAATTGAAGAATGGCTAGCACCGGAAGACTCAAGTGGATCGGAAGCCGAAAATATTCCCGAAAACTTCGTCCCGGACCAAAGTGATCATGACTCGAAAACAGAAGAAAGTGCTACTGAAGATAAAGAATCAATACACGAGAATCAGCCTTGAGAAAGTGACAGTGATGATGAACCTTTATCAAGAGTAGTTAGATATTTCTATGGCAAAAATCGGTTCAAGTGGGCAAAAGATCCGCCAAACAGAGCTGTGCGAACACGCCAACATAACATTGTAGCTCGTATGTCCGAGTCAAGGTTGATTGTACAGGATGATAGAGATCCCTTTTCTCTGTGGAAGAAAATAATGACTCCCGATATCTTAGAAGAAATTTTGAAGTGGACAAATGTGAAAATTCACGACCTCAAACTAAAGTACAGCAAGGAAAATCGTCCTGAACTACAAGATATAGATATGATAGAATTGCATGCGTTCCTTGGTCTTCATATGTATTCAGCTGTGTTCAAGTCCAACCGCGAAAATTGTGATTACCTATTTGCAACCGATGGGACAGGTAGAGGCATTTTTAGATCAGTTATGTCAAAGAAAAGGTTTCCGAATCTGTTATTATGCTTACGATTTGATAATGGGGCAGACCGAGAAGAAAGAAAACAGAGTGATAAGCTAGCTTCGATTTCCAACATATTCGGAATATTTGTGAATAACTGCCAAACCCTATACAACATCGGAGAGTGTGCAACTGTCGATGAAATGTTGATAGCTTTCAGAGGCCGTTCTTATTTCGTGATGTATATGCCAAATAAACCATCCAAGTACGGTTTGAAGATGATGTGTATGTGCGATGCTAAGACCAATTATTTCTATAATGGCTATATTTACAGTGGAAAGGGATCTGATGGTGAAACTTTGACAAACGATGAAAATAAGTTGTTGGTTTCATCACAAGCGGTGATTCGCTTGACGAAACCCATACACGGTAGTAACCGCAATGTAACGTTTGACAATTGGTTCACATCGATTGAATTGGTAAATGCACTGAAAAAACGAGGTTTGACGTGTGTAGGTACTCTAAAAAAACAAAAGAGAAATTCCCAAAGAGTTCTTGCCATCTAAATCAAGAAATGTCGGATCTACACTCTACGGATTTACCAATTCAATGACTTTGATCTCTCACGTGCCAAAGAAAAATAAAGCTGTGTGTTTAGTTTCTTCAATGCATCATTGTGATTCTATTGATGAAAATACAGGCAAACCTGAAATTATTGCCTATTACAATTCGACAAAAGGAGGCGTTGACGAGATAGATAAAAAATGCTCCATCTACACCTGCAGTCGCCGAACGCGAAGGTGGCCTATGACGATATTTTGTCGAATGTTGGATATAAGTACAGTGAACGCACATGTTTTATATCAAGCTGATGGTGCCAATGCTATTGATCGAGGACATGAAAATACTGGCCAGAAACGCGGTATTACAACACATGCAGCGCAGAGTTTATAATACTCATATTGCACGCGATATACGAATCAACTTATTTTAGGTTAGGCGCGGTTTTTAGGCGCGTATTTTAGGTTCTGATTTGCAACCTGAACCAGAAAACTCCGAGAACAGACCAAAAACCCGGAAAATCTGTGCTAGTTGTCCTCCTAAATTAAATCGCAAATCTAATTACCAATGTGATTCGTGTGAAAAACATGTGTGCTTGCAGTGCACGAAACAATTATGCCGAAACTGCCAATAAAAATTACCAAAGTTTAACCAATGTCAGTTTTGTAAAATGATCCCGTTGATTAGCGCATTATTTTTTTTTACGTTGATTAGTGTGTTAACTTTGTGGAAAAAATATATTTTTGTTAAAATATTATGTTTATATAATATTTTTTGTTTTTAGTTGTAGAGCTCGTCATTAGTTGCTCTAAAGGAGACTACATATATTGTAACAATAAGTTTTGAATTAAAAATTACATTTAGAGTTTATTGGCTAGTTTTATTTTCTCCTTTCATATGTTATTAAACTGTTTTTAAAGACTGCAGTGAGCTACCCCACCTAATTTCTATGCTATAGACCAGATAAGACACAGGCCTCTCAGACCGTTCCTCACCAGTTAAGTTACACAAATATCACGTCACCAGTTGAAGGTTAAGGCGCCATTATCAAATACAGAAACAATTGATTTTGGGGGGCTAGGCCTCCAATAATTTTTTTTAATATATTTTGAACGGAATGTGGACAACCAAAACTATTTGGTGGTCAATCATAGTCAAATCT